>JAQQAE010017985.1:0-11312 GCA_029823295.1 Pseudamia nigra
TGGTTTTTGTCTGCTAGGCGTTTTCACCTCCCCCACCATCCTTCCTCTGAGAACAGAGTTTGAGAGGCAGGACAATGTCAAAGGGAAGTGACTTATTTTATGAGCCATTTAAAGGGGATGGTGGTCTCCCCACAAAGGAAAAGCAGAGAAGCAGTGGAGTGCTGATGAATACCACGGCACACAGTCACATGTTTGTTTACATGATGCTGGTCTCTTGTTTGGAGTGTCATAAATGGCAATGTTCCTCCGCTGAGTGACACTTGAACAATGTTCTGCCTCTGTGTCTTATTACATCTTAAAGTACGTGGGAAGCTCGCACAGTGAGAGGCCCCTAAAAGGACGTCCTGAGAGCCGGTTCAACCATTGCACGGGGAGACTACTGGTGCCAGTGAAGGCGAAGAAACAACCGATGTCTTCCTCTGACACCGCTTGTTGTGAAAAGTCAAGGCTTTAACACATGTGATGTTAATTTTTACAGGATCTCTCCCTTGTTAGCCGTTCAGTCCCCTGTGTTCCAGCTCGCCGTTTTCTCCCAGCGCTTTGAGAAATTGGCTGCCAAAATGTTTTCACAAAGCACGCATTAGCTAAGAATCTTTGGGTTTTCACAGGCTTAATCCTTTGAGCTAACAATGTGACATTTGTACAGACATTCCTGTGAAATATTGACCATCTCACTTTTATTTGTGTACTTTGGTAACTAGGGCTATTTTCCACGTGGATGTAGCCCTTTTGACTGTACGCCTGTGCTGTGGGCAAGCAGGGGGCCCAGCCTGAGGAGAGACTGGATGGCTGTTTCACCTAAAAGTCCAGTTTGTGTGTATGTGTGTGTGCTGTTCCCTGTACCTCCAATCATTCTGGTACAAAGAGCCATGTGTTGAGCAGTGATGTGATGTGTGAGTATGTTTAGGTAGGGGCTGCCAACTGTGCCTGGGTATGTGCATATGTGTAAAGCAGTGGCTCAGTGGGCTGGGCAAGGCTTAGAGGGAGAGGGATGAGTTTGGGGAGAGGACTCGGGGAGGAGTGACTTGAGGCTTATTTGGACATGGGCCCAGACAGAGGGGTCCAGTTTATGGCGCCATGGTGCATCCCTCCCCCGATGCCCTGTTTAGATGACTGTACCACTACAAGTCACTTCTGACCTCAAAGCTACATTTTAACATGGCTTAATGGGACATCTGATGTGCATGGCCAGTCATAAGTTTGGACACACCCCTTTCTTCTGTGTTTTTCTTTTTTTTTTATTATTATTTTTGACCTCACATATGAATCATGAAGACTTCTGGCCTCTAAGGAGATGTAGGGATCATGTAGTAAACAAATAAGTGTTGTAGGTTATTGTCATAATCACTTAAACCAGCCCTTGCCAAACCTTGGGTATTATACACTGCCAGTCATAGGTTTGGACACACACTCTTTCAACCCTGAACGTGTTTTATATTTTAGATTGTCCCAAATGGCCACAAAGCCTGACACTGACGACAGCCTTACATCAGATGCACGAGGTAGTCAATTCACAGGTCTGTCTTGTGCAGAGGAAGGGTGGGTGCCAGGTCAATAGCCCTATTAATGCTACTGCAACTACTGTACAAATCCATATTGTGGGAAGAAACAGATAAAAGAGAAGACAGTCTGGCATTACTTTAAGAAATGAAGGTCAGTCAGTCTGAAAAATCTCAAGAATCTGTCCCCAAAACCATTAAATGCTATGATGAAATTGGCTCTAAAGAGGATTGTCCCAGGAAATGAAGACCGATGCTGCAGACGACTAGTTTATTAGAATTACCAGTCTGACATTCATGTCTTAATGCTTTAAAGGCTGAACCTTTCAAACACTGGTGGACAATTTAAAGTCTTTGAAGCAGGAGTGTTTATTGCATCCTCAAATCAGTAAGAAAAAATATTTAACATTTTTAACAACTGAATTTTGTTTGTATCACATTTGACATCACGTATTTATTGCAACTCATTGTTGACATGTTTTTTAATATGCATACAAAGACATGGAGAACATAACATTTATTTCAACTTTTAACAGATTTGTATCACTCCTTACAAAAGTGTTTTTACAAAATGCAAGAAATTTAACTGTTGAAACTGAGCTAGGGTTAGGATTGGATTGGAGGATGCTGTTTTGGATGACCCCTCTGAAGGTCCTGAGCAAGGACATCAATTTTAACGGGGGGACAAAATAATATTAGTAAAAATGAACAAAATAAGCAACACAATTATTTTAAAAGAAACCCATATGGCTCAAGAAAATGAATAAAATAGAAGAAAATAATTGAGACAATGTGCAAAAATGAATAAATTAATGAAGAAACTCAACAAAATGAATAAACTGACCAAGTATACACAAAAATAAACCAGAAAAATTTGGACAAACAAAATAGTTAAGAAAATGAGTAAAATTGAGCAAGAAAACAGTAAAATAAAAAGAGTAAAACCATGTCAAATAATCAAGAAAAATGTGGGGAAAATGACTTGATGAACTTAAAATGACTAAAGCAGTTGACTGACTTGTGTCCAGTCCATCAAAATGAACAAAACAAGCACAAAACCAAAGTGAACCACATCTTCTAAAAATCAACATTAATTAACAATCAAGAAAATGAAAGTCAACCTACAATTAATGCCATTGCTTAAGTAAAGCATGTTGTTAGACACAAAAAGCTGCATATAATCTAAAGGAAAGGGTTTTATTGGGGGTGGGACAAATGGACATTTTACAAATATTGAGGGGGACAAATCCCCTCCTTCCCTGCAAAATCTACACCTGTGCCTCGGAGGCTTGCCTTCTGCCTCTGACTGAACTGTCAGCACACTGTATTTATTTTATTGTACACAACCAATTTTAAGGGACAAAAATTCCACTCAAACATGATATGTTAGACTTTAACGCATTTAAAGTAATAATTACTTAACTGCCCCTCCTTGAATTGCCACCTTATCGTGGTGGAGGGGTTTGCATGCCTGAGTGATCCTAGGAGCTATGTTGTTGGGGGCAGTTTGACCCTGGTCGGGTCTCCCAAGGCAAATTAGTCCTAGGTGACAGGTCAGACTGAGAGTGATTCAGAAGACCCTGATGACTGTGCCTTCATGTGGGCCCACCACCTGCAGGAAGGGTCGGAAGGGTCCGGTGCTGTGTGGTTTGGGTGGCAGCTGGAGGCAGGGGCCTGGGTGGTCCAATCCCCAGTTGCCCAAACCAGCTCCAACTGGGAGGCGACCCTGGGAGGAGGAGGGAAGTCTGGCCTTCTCTGTTTAGGCTGCTGCCCCTGCGACCCTGACTAGGATAAGCGGAAGATGGTGGTTGGATGGATTACTTAACTGTGTGTTTCTGGACATGATATGGATTTGTATAGTTGTTGTAGTAACACTATGACAACTGATGGTCTAGGGCACAAGGCAAGAAATGTCAGGAACTAACCCTTGACAAACACATCGTTTTAAATCCATTTTGGCTGCCTACCTCATGAATCTGAGGAGACTGCCAAAAATGTGGAAAATCTAAAGAGAAGGTGTGTCCAAACCTTTGACTGGTACTGTGTAACTGTGCTCTTAAGCTTAATAGTTCTACCAGCACAGCTCTTAATGCGGAGAAAAACCTACGGTAGAAAAATGTTCAACCCACATTTACTAAAAAACATGTTTGAGGTCTGTCTTTGTAATGGAAATCAATGGGCGTTATTACATCCACCAAAAAGAATGAAAACAAACTGTTGCAGGAAAAAAAGAATTCACATGGCTGAGTTGCTATGGCAACACGTAAACACGACTGACCAGAAGTAATGGTGACAGAAAATCCCACAGCTTTGTGATGGATGCAGATAGACTTGTGACAGCCTAAAGAACAGCACAACTTGTACTACTGATATAGAAGTGTTTAAGCCAGGTATTGAAATATTAACATTAGAGCATTCACCTTTCAGGTCCATTACTTCATCATTTCGGCATTTCTGTAGCAGTGAATTAAATTCTACAGAGGCATTCTTCAACTTTTATGCCCCGAAAAAGGAGCACCGGCCATATGCGAGAAGTAAAGGCGGTTAAATTCATGGGATTTTAAATGAGCCTCAAGCATCCAGGTAATGTTAGAGCTGTAGTTTGAAAGCACAGGGGCTTGAGTCAGTGAGCACGAGCTGGTGGGGAAAACTAAACAGGCCGTTGGTGCCTGGATGCTCTGAAAGGATCCCTGTGTTCTCCCAGATTCCAACAGCCACATTTAAAACAAAACATTATTGCAGCTGCAGCGTTGCATTGGTCCTCCCCAACATCGTCCTTTAATTGACTGTTAAACTCACTATTGGTCTGTATGACAGGCTGTGTTTTTCAGGTCAAGCATCTTAATACTAAACCTGCCATCTTTAGCACTTGCTCTATATGTGTTTATTAAAACCTTCTGTAAGGTGTGTTGTTTTTTTTCTTAAGTCTGCCGCACACTTGTTATTGAAACGTGTCTCCCTGCTTTTTGTCAGAAATTGCTTTGATTTGCGGAACAGCATCATATTCTGATAGTAGGACACTGTAAACACACAATAATGACATTTCCATGGACAAGTTTGTGGGGGAAAGTCGTGAATTTTAGCTTGACTTTGATTAGCTGTGATTTTTGTACATTTTATAAGTGAGAACACGACTGGGTCGTGAGGGCAGAGGTAATTAATTTTATCCGGCCCACGGACTATGAAGACTTCAAAATGTCACTCCGCTGTGACGTAATCGGCCTCAAAAGCAGCTTTCGAAGGATGCAGCCCTTGGAATAAGACACAGCTTACGATTGCTCATGACTTGTGATGTCTCAAATTCCAAAAGTCTAAAACCGGTTGTGGTTTGTGTTCCGCAGGGCTGGTAGCACTGAGCAAGTTCATATTTTTACAGCTTTAATTTTATACTACAGATGTATATGAAACTCTGAATTTTGGTTCTCATGAATAGGGCTGAAAATTTTTAAAAATTCAGGATAAGTTCCAACTTCAGACCATTTTCAAATCAGTTTGAGAATGTTTTCACCCTTAAATTTTCAGATTTTTTTTTTTTTTTTTTTTGCAGAAATTACAGCAGAAAATCATCTTTCCTGCAGGCCATGTGATTACCACCTGTGTCAAGAGCTTTACTATTTCCAACAAGTGGCTGTGTGCTGTTTTTCAGGTGTTTGTTTGCAGGGCAACCAGTATACAAGAGTGTCAAACCAAGCAAGGAATGAATACCGTGACTATCAGATGACTGATGTCACTTAAACATCATACATATGCATTTTCAAGGGGGCTTTCCCCATTCATGCTGCAAGAGGAGCTTCCTTGTGCTGCATCCACTTTGAAGAGTATGTTAATTTATTTTTTGTGCTCAAATTGCACACTGACACAAAATGCACCTGGCTGGAGTCAGAGCTCTTACCTGCAAAGTGGCTGAAGAGCTAATCCTCTCCTCTTGAAAGGCCGTTTTAGAGAAAGCTACAGGACTGGGATAAGAGCACGGCTGGCTGAGGACTCCTCCAAGCAGAGTCTTGCAATTAATCCATTTAAGTGCGGTTAAGGGTGTTTTCACGCCCAAGGTGCAGTTAATTTGAGGAGGGGGGTGAAATTGTTACTTTAATTCAGAGCTACAACCTGCGATAAAACAACACAAGGGGCTCTGCCGGCGTGTTGCTTCAGGTCGTTGTAATGAGATAGTTGCACATAACATGGCAAGAGAAAGATCTATGAGTTCAGAAAAGCTGAGACGCCAAAACGCTGTGTAGTGGTCTGTTACGTTTTGAGACAGTTTAATCATAGCTGTAGACTGTGAATAAATAAAGTAGGCAGCATTTTTCCATGCAGGGCTAAAGTCAGTCTAAACAGCTGAAAAGCTTCTCTTCATACAAAGTGTTGAAATTCTCTGTACATCTGGACTTTGAAGGCTGGGATTCTGTTGGTCCCTAAAAAAATTTTGATATAAATTCCAGTTATACAAATCTTTGGCTTCTAACTGTTTTGAATATGATTTCGCAGCTCTTAAGATCTGTTTAGTTTATGAAATGAACTTTATTTTCCAAAGCTGTATCAACTTCAGCATATATTTATGTTCTCTAGAAATTTTAGTAGTGAGCATGCTGTATCAAAATAAAATAAACCCGTGGTATCAATATACATTCATGCAAACTGTGCAGCACTTGACACAAGTTTCATTCAGTGTCTGCGAGTGCAGGCTAAGTGACATCTGACTTGAACTGTGCACTCAGTGTTTGATACCTGCTGAAAATCACAAATGTGAAACCTGCTGCGGGTTCTGCAAGAAAGTTTTCAAATTCTGATCTTAGAATATAGAGTCCGAGGAGTCTCATTTTAGTTGTAAAACTTGTCTAGTATTGAATTTATCATACTATCATATGTAAGTCACTTAAAAAAGGAAAGGTGAATATTTTGTGATGTGACTTGTGCTGACAGTGTGCTGTATTCTGCTCATCTCTTCCAGGAGCCCCTCTGAAAGTGTGTCCACAGGGTTTCTCCTGCTGCACAGTGGAGATGGAGGAGAAGCTGAGCCAGCAGAGCCACTCGGAGATCAAAGCCCCCGTCTCCAGGCTGAGCACCAACCTGCAATCCACCTTCAGACAGAGACACGACCACTTTGACAGTAAGCAAACCCGCTTCCGTAACAAACACATTGTGCCGTTTGCTGCAGTGTACCCCCCCCTGTAGATCAAGCACTTGTGTTGCATGATTTTTGACGGACGCCCCCACCTGCCAGTGCACTGCCTGGAGCGGAGACACTCAGTCTGTGTCTGTTGGCCCATACACCTGTCTCTCAGCGTCTCAGCTTCCTGCCTCATCGCTCCCTCGCTGCTTGGTCCCCACTTCCCTCCTCTCCACAGAGACGCACACGCTTCCAGACAGACCACACACATTTTCAGATTCACTCGTCTCTGTACTTCTTGTTCCTGTGTGTGTGAGCACATGTGTGCATGCCTGTAAATATTGGGATCAGGTTTCTCTTGCTGAGGGTGCTGAGTGCATGGGAACATGCAGCAGTGCTGAGTCACTGAGGAAGTGCAGCAGCTTTTAATACAGTCAGCCACCCAACCGTAGCACCGGTGCAGGTCTGCTGGAGAGAAGCCTGATGAGATGAAGAGGAGGCCGGAGGCTCTACTCCCACGCAGAAAATCTCATTTTAGATTTTCTAGACATGTTTGGATTTTTCCTGGCTGTCTTGTGCACATTATGTGTATCTGTGCATGTATACGCCGCTGCACATGGAGGTCAGAGACCTTCACATCCTATGTGTCTGTGAAAAGCACTGAGGGATAGTCTCTAACAGGGAGCGTGTGTATTGCAGCCAGATGTGAACAGGAATGTGACGTGTCGGAATGTAGTGGCTGAACCGTCCTGCCCCTATTTTTTTCCTTCTCTTTCTGCCCTTTGTCCCCACCTCATGCCTCACTCAGCCCCCTGTTTCCACCCCAGACCCCTCTCACCATTTCCATGTTTCCTTGCAGTCTGGCTCACTTTTTCACTGTAAAATTTTAGGGTGTATGCTCTTCTTTCTTGCACTCAGTCCCGACCTCTTCCTGCTTCTAATGCATCTGCTGCTTGTTTTCATTTTGTGCTTTCTTAGACATACTTGTGGTTCTAAAAAGAAAACAAATGAACATTTTCATTAATCAAAACTTTATTTTTTTGTTTAATTGTTAAATTTATGACATGTCAGAACACTGTGAAAAAAGCGTTTCCCAAGTTTATGGTGCACAGTCTTGCTTTAAATAAAAAGTAATGTTCCAGTAAACTGTATAGTCCCTTAAAAGATGATCTAAATTGTTGCAGATTGATTGAGGTTGCTTTATATTAAACTGATCAGCTGGCATAAAATCAAATTGACTTGGGAGACTTGGGGACACATTCAGTGTTCTTGAGATTTTTTCAGATTTACTCACCTTCACTTCTTAAAGTAGCTATGGACTGTCTTTTCTCATCACTTAACTGTTTAATGTCATAATATGGATTTGTACAGTAGTTGTAGGTGCACCTATTGACTCTGTACCCAACCTTACTGTGCATTAAAAATTGATGGTCTAAAGCGCATTAAGAAGGGAAGAAATGGCACCAATTAACTCTTGACATTACAGCTAAAGTTGGCTAGTGTGGACAATAAAATAAAGAAAAAACACCAAAGGAGAGGGTGTGTCCAAACTTTGGACTGGTGGTGTAGTTGTCGGAGGTGGGTTCAGTGTGGTCTGTTTTATGCCCCCTCCTCATTACAGCATGCAGGTCGCTGCTGTCTGTGAACTGTTAGATGTGGGATCTCTTTACAAAGGCCCGCTGTGCTCTCTTCCACCCGGCCCATTACACCGCTCTCTCTCTCACCGGATACGGTGACGGGCTCAGGTTCCCATCCTATTGTTTCCTGTTGACACCCAGAAACACACACTTCCCCTCAGTGAAACTAGCACAGGAAGTGCTCATCACTGTATTTACCATTACTCAAGACACTGGGCAAGAACGATGACGTCATGAGGTGCGCATGCACGCAAACATACATGATCACAGATGCAGAAGCACAGTCACACACTATCAAACTCAGGAAGTGGTGTATGTGATTGGGCAGGCTCTCATCATGCGCCTGGAGCTGGGAGTCATGGCCAATTAAAACCAGGGCCAGAAATAGTTCTCTCCTCCTCACAGTGTTTGTCCTGGCCTCTGCCTGTCTGTCCTGTTGCACTGACCCCCTCCAGCAGAGCAAGCCTATGTCTGGGATTTAAGCACTTGGATTAAGCCCCCTTGTCTCCACACATACACACATATATCAAGAGACAAGCAACCAAAGTACTGAAGTCCAGCAGCAGGAAGGACACAATCCCATCCCATAAGAAAAGGGAGAAGCACAGAGACTAATTGGCACAAATAGGATGCAATTACTGCCTGGGCTGGGACTGGGAGCAGCAGGGTTTATAGGGACGGGGGTGAGTGGGAGGAGGGGGAGGCTCAGTAAGTGCTCCGAGGAGGAGGAAGTGGGCGGGAGCAGTGGGAGGAGAACGATGAGGTCCTCTGTTCTCATGATGGATGGAACCTCGCCTCATCACTCATACTTCGAAGCTCCCCTGCAACATGTGGAGTCAGTGATGGAAAAGGAAAAGATTCCTCCTGGAGTCAGCAGTCATCGCTCTTCCTTCCATTTCGCTACAGCTTACACTCTTCTCCTATGTAACCTTTCACCCAGATTCGCTCAGACCATTGGCTGAGTGACGGGAGCATTTTTTTAAATGGAAAAATCCTGAGGGAGTGTTCAGCTTCTTGGACTGCTGGCAGACGGCTGCATGTCATAAACTGTTTTTAATGACAATGCAAGATGCCTGTGTAATGCAGCTCATGCTTCAGACCCTCGACTGGAGCCCCACACCCCACAATCTCTCCACAGATCTCACTCTATCCACCCAGAGCTGGGCAGTGAAGCAATAATGATGTATATTATTAATATACATGTTGTGACATACAAACGGCTAACGTGACCACACAACTAAATCTCTGTTTTCTCTTTTTCCCACTGTTATGGACAATTGATGATTTTAATACGTGTTTAAGGCAAAACATGATTTCATCACTCAAACTATAGTGCCGTGCAAAAGTTTTGGCACATTTGTTTTTGTTGTTTTCTCACACAATAAGCACCAGGAAGTTGCATTTCTAGATCACAACTGAACCAGAATACATAGACAAACATTTCAGTTTTGTCCTCAATGAAGTGTCAGTATTATGTGCTTCCTCACTTTGCTCTGTTGTACTATCTGGGACCAAAAAAATGGGATCTAGAGACTTAAACCAGAATTAATTTAACACATCTGTATTATTAGTCTTCTTTCCTCAGGAATGGACTCTACACTAAATATGGATTTTTGCCTGTTTTAGCAATTTAGTTTGGGTTTTTTAATGTGGATTCTTTAAATGTGGTTATGTGCAAGTTCTACCGACATACGGATCTTGGCATAAAGTTTATTCATTTTTTTGCATGCGTATGTTCATTATAAACTGAAGATGAAACGAGACAAGAAACCCGAGGTGCCTAAAACGTTTGGACAGTGCTGTATATCACAAGCAAAAGGTTGGATTTTTCAACTGAAAGAACCTTATTTTATTCCTGTTTAGGAAATTCACTTGGCAAGCTCTTAGAAAGAAAAATCTAATCAGTAATTAAATTCTTGTTGAAACAGGCCTTACTAACCTTGAAGAATAGTTTAAGACTTCAAATAACAATCTTTTTACATCATTTAACTTAGATTGCACTCCGTTTATTTCAATTAACTGCAAATACCATTGTGCAACACAAATTAAGGTCTCGATCGTGAAGCCACAGTCTGCAGGTCTGTAAACATCTTTTCACATGTTTACATCACTTTTACATCCTTTTTGTCTTCTTGCAGCTTTTGCATCATTTCTCATCTCGTGACCCCTTTCACGTCATTTCATTTTGTTCCATCTTTCCTGTCATTCGTTACGTCTTTCACAGCTCTTTCGCCCGGTCCCAGTGTCCCCCAGCTCATTCCAGGGCTAATCTCCTTTGCATATTGACATTGCAGTTCTAATAAACTGTAGAGAGGAAATAGTTTGTGCTTCCTCTTCTTCCTCACCTCTTTGGTCTCCTTTCACTGACTTTAAACTTGTGGCTACTACGACATTCCAGGGGTGGGGGTGGACCTTTTTGTTTTAATCTCTGTCAATGGAGCGTGGAACTTTGTGCCCTCTCCCTTGCTTTATGTGTGTGTGTGTGTGTTTGGGGGGGGGGTGATGGCAGGGAGGTAAATGGAGGGACCGGAGTGTTTCCGGTATCCTTGGTGACACAGTGGGGATTTGGAGTTAAAAAAGCCCTCAACTTAACCCGCCCCAAGCCGCCCTCCCTCACCCCTCCCCTACCTCATTTTTTCTTTTTAGTGTGTCAGTCTGAAGTGGAAGTGACAGCGCTGCTTGGGGACTGTGTGTGTGCGTGGGTGTGTGTGTGTGTGTTCTGGTGGCAGGGAGCTTTTAGTGACTCCCTCTGTGAGAGCATGGGAACTTTACATTTCAAAGCCAGGCAGAGGGCACCCACAGAAACTGCAGTGGGACAGACGTTTTGTGTGTGTGTGTGTGTGTGGTGGGGGGTGGGGGGTGGATGGATAAAAAGAGAGAGAGATGAGTGAAAAGCCTGAGTGTATGCTTGCATGCACGCGAGACTGAAGGTGAAACATTTGTCAGAGACTCTGTGGAATTCTCATTTTGTTCAGATTAAGAAAGTCGGGGGGCATGAGGAGGGGTGTTCGTGGGAGAAGGCCTTGGATTATTGGGGGTGGGAGAGAGTGTAGTGGTGGTGGTGGTAGG
>JAQQAE010017986.1:0-11311 GCA_029823295.1 Pseudamia nigra
ATATAGCCCCCGACAACATAGCTCCTAGGATCACTGGGACACGCAAACTCCTCCACCACGATAAGGTGGCGACTCACAAAGGAGTGAAAATATTGTGTCGTTTGTTTTGAGTCGGCTATCAGCTGTGTGTACAGCCAGTGGCTCCATCGTAGTCGGCAGCTGCCAGCTGTACATGTTCGACCGGGAACATCACAGTCACTTCTGCGTGGGCCAGAGTTCATTTCCTGGTCTATCTCTTTCGTACCGTAATGTTTTATGCAGATACCGGGATGCATTTTTGGCCAAAATTTTTTTCATACAGCGAATATTTCGTAGAGGGAAGCGTTCGTACTGCGAGGTGCCATTGTACTAGTATTAAATACTTCACAGTTATTTCATCATAAATTAAGGAATATAAATTCATACATATGATGAGTCTCTTTCATATTCTAATATTTTAAAAATCAATGGAGCCTTTTTGAATTTTAAGTTGGTCATCAAACTCTAATATGCACATTAATGCACAACCCAATATTCAGAACATGTAGAACGAGTAAGCTTTATGTTACTTTGTCATGACTTGGTTTAGTTATTGCTTCAGTAATTCATGTGTCATACTGACACTCTTTCAGTTTATTGATAAACCTGAGGAGTGTCTTCTGACTATGGGGTCATGCACCAACATAGGCGTTTGAGTGTGGTGGCCAGTATAAAATTTTAAATGGATTTATGTTTTAAAAATATTAAACTATGAAAAATGCAGATTGATCACATGGATCCATCTAAAATGAATATTTCCATTCATGTGTAAAGTAACTGAAATCATATCCCTTTACTGATGATGAAGTGTGAAATACCCACAAAATACCACAGTGAATTCATCATTAGTTCATTGTGAGCATCATGAGTTTGTGATAAATCATGCATAAATTCAGATATTAAATCATTGCGAGTCCAGCATTACAAAAATATATGGTTTGTACTCCTTCCATAAGCCGTTGCTCACAGTGCTGATTTCTGTGATTCCCTCAGTTTTGATGCACAGTACTAAAATGAAAATATGAGGAGTTTGTACATGGTTCACCAAGTTAACTAAAGCTGTGTGAAATAGAGACGAGTGGACTAATGTGGTTTAGGTGCAGAAGAAACACCTAAAAGTAACCTGAAAACTGAACAAAGTGGACAGTCTCAGTATTGAAACAAGTCAAAAAGGCCTTTCTCGAGCAAAGAAACTGGTTGGGCAGTAGAAAAGTAAATCAGTCCTGTCTGTCGGTGTCAGCATCTAGTTTTCTTGGTGTTAATTGTTAGTTCCAGGCGTCACAGCTACAGTACATTCCCTCCAGCAGAGGTAGATATTAAGACAGTTCAGTCAGTATTTTGTGTAATTTGGTTCCTGAGAGAAATAGTAAATTTCTTTTTTGGTTCTTGAACTGAAAATTTTTGAGAATCACTGGTACAGATCACTGCAACACAACAAATTATGAAATAAGCTTAATTTGATTTTCAATTTGATTTCACCACACATTTAGGTAATTACCGGTCATGAGCATTCAAGATTTTTTTCCAACCACATTTTTTCTTCGAAGATGATGGTTCCCCACTATCCTTATATCACTTGTTGCCAGCTAAAACAATCACCCATGCAGAAATTATCCAATGGGAGGCTCGTACCTATTTGCTTCGTTAAATCCAGGTGGTGACCTTTCTTTGGCCAGGCAGTGTAGTTCACAGGAAAATCTGAGTGAGTTTGACAGGGTTACAACAATCAAACACCTTTTGCAATGTTATAAAGAGATAATGCTGCAAAATGATTTCCCTTTTCATGTAGGTGCTCTGAAATTGAATGGGTTCCTTCATGGCCCTTCTATCAAGATTCATGAAAATCAGTGTGGTAAATTTTGTGTAATCCTGATGACAGGTGGTAATTTGAAAATCCACTTATTCACATGTTTATATGCTTGAAAAATCACTAGAAATGGTTGTAGCTGTACAGCTCAAACAGAGACGTACACCAGGGAGGAGTGCTTCTGAGAACATCACCTAATCTAATTTTCTCTTCTCAATAAAAGTCATGGAATTTCCCCATCAGAGGGATGTACCATATGCTGCAGGGTATACATACAATAATGGTAGCCCCAGTGGGCCCGCAGACGCTATAGTGTCTATCAGCTTTAGATGACACGTTTTGATAGGAGACTGATTTGGGCCTGAGATACCGCAAGATGACTTGAGTCTCCATCCAATCAAGGAGGTGTGAAGAACACCTGCGGACAGTGGAATAAAGTCTGCGGGTAGATGATGACCGGTGTACAGCCACACATCCCAACATTACATTAGCTTTTGCACCACAATACAATTTGCACTATGGAGCGCAGAAGCACCTCTGATGTCTCGATGAAGTGTCTTAGGAAATAAACTGAACATTTGGTCCAACAAATGTTCACTTTGTCCTGTAGCAGGAAAAAAAGATGTTTTATATATTTTACTCCAAGATATGCTCTACTGCAGCTAATGGAAAGTAAAAAACAAAAACACCTCAAAATCGATCAATTCTGCAAAAAATAATAAAAAAAACACAATGTAGTTTCATTATTTGAAATATTGGCTCTATCATTGCTTTTCTTTAGCTGTGGCTTCCCGAGGTTGTTTGGTCACCACCCAATTGCCTCACGTCTCTCCAGCATCACAAGATATCCACTGTCCTGCCCCAGTGCCAGCTCCATAGCAACGGGATCTCTGACCCCATCTGCAGAATCCTTGACCTGGATGTAGATCAGCGAGACATCCAGGGAGCCCATTGGCTGGAGACTGCGGTTGTGATGAAGCTGCAGAGGAGGGGGTGATAGTGGTGGCTGGGTTTCGGCTGTTTGTGGAGCCTTGAACCCTGTCTGCCTGTACTTGTTCTAAATTGATAAGTGAAATGTCAGACAGCAGGGAAGTTTTCAACTGGTTATGACTATCCTCCTTTGTTTTAACCAATAACAGGAAGGAAGTCAGTATAGAGCTGGTTCTGGTAGCGAGCAGTTCAGTGGATTGAGCTGCCCTATCACCTGCTGGCGGCATCTCAACGAATAAATCCTGCAGAGATCTGATTATTCTACATGTCATCATAGAGGCTGGACTTGTTGCTAGAGCTCTCTCCTCATCATGTCCTTGGACGTTGGTGAGCATAATGTTCCTGAGTGCTCCAGATAGTTGTCCCAATTTCTCTGACAAACAAATCTCTCACAGTGGCAGGGTCATCCAAGAGAGTCATTGTTCAGAGGAGGAACATGGCAGCATCCTTTGAGTTGGGCCTCTGTAGTTTATGCAGGTTTTCATACAGAGTGCCTGGGTCCCCCTGTGGGGATCACATGGATCGTCTTGCTTGAAGGCTGGGTGTGGTGTGAACCGGGCTTTCAGAAATCTCAGTTTTCCCCAAGGCTGGCCTGGGGCAATTTAGCTGACCATCAAACAAGGCATTCTCTGAAAAGGGTAGAAACGACCCCATCAGGTTTTTCCCTGAGGCTTGATCCCCCTTACTGTTCACCATGATGGCAGGGCAGTAATAAAACTTAATTCGTACACTGTGGTGTTTAAAAGGGTTTGTATGGTCAGAGTGCACCTGACCTATTAAGAGTGAAGTCCAAAGTGACAAAACAAGACCCATTACACACATGGCTACATATGGCCCACATAACTCATAATATAAACCAACATTATTGTTTAGTGTTCATTAATCATGCTCGTGTTAGGGATTCCTTATGTTCATTTAATTATTAATATTCAGTGACTCTTTTTCTGGGCTGCGTTACTGTCTAGAACCTCCCACAGTGTCAGTCAAGTGATTTGCTAAGACTTGGGAGTGAAATAAGGTGGCTCTTCAAAGTGCTCTTCACCCATCACCAGCATTATTTATTTATGCACTTGAGGACTGTGGTGATCTACATCAGAGGACTTAATTATGTCCAAAGAGCCCCAGTTATGACTCAAAGAGCTCACGGAATTAACTTGCACAGCATGCATCAACAGAATCTTGTAGCTAAGTAAACATCAACACTCTTTTACTTATAGAAGGGGAAACACTCCCAATTACGTAGACCATGATCCGCAATTTTTATGTCAGCTATGAAAAAGGACAAGAGCTGGAGAAATAGACAACTGATGAAACATTTGGGACAGACAAATCCTTGGTTTCATTGTGCAGAAAGAAGAAATGATTAAGGACATGATCCACAGTGACCTGCATTCAATGGATTTCTTCAGACCATTTAGGGGCAGAGAAGAGGCCACATTCCCAGTAATACAGGTATGGAAGGTGGAAAAGCAGCATTAATGACGATACAGAAACCAGTTTGAAATAGTGGCAAGCAATATGTCAGAATCTTAGACAAAGTACCAGAACATGACAAAATCTGCTGTGTTTTCAATTACACATAGTAGCATTTCTTATGCTTTTGGGCAATTTTTATCATTTTGTTCATAAAATGTTTCCTACAAGTTATGTGGCATTTGCACAAGATCGAAACTAAAGAGCAAAAGTAAAAATTACAGCTGTGGAAATTTTACTCAGTGCTACATTTCTGAGATTCTGCTATGACAAATGTACATACACAATAAGCTTCAAGATACCACCCATTTATTTTCACCAGCAATTTATTTTTTTTTAGTATATAAAGATTGACAAAAGAATTGCAAAAGAAAAACATTTTCCTTAACAAAAATGTTGCCCTGATTTTATTTTCAACGTTACAAACATTAATATCTTCAAATACCAAAACACACAAAACAAAACATGGAAATATGTTCATTACATTTCCATGTATAGTTGCCTCTGTCTGACCCAGCAGAGCCCTGCACTTCAGACAGTAGCAAGTCTGCCTGCTTAAGTCGTGCCTGTATGAAGGGACTTAGAGTGAGGGGCCTTATTGATCGTCTTCTATGAGTGAAGTCCAGGCATTAGTTCCAGCAGGGTGAGTAGACAGCTGTCTGTGAGCCACTCTACTGGGCCTACATAGCAGGGCTGAGTGGAGCTGGGATGTGCACTTTTGATTTTGATCTCCCCAACATCACTTCTATTGACCGACGCACTGTCCTGTGCTTTACTTGCTGAGAGAAGCACTTGCTGAGGCCTAGCTGGAAGCCCGGACACAAGCCACCATTGCATTATCCGGGGAGCTGTTGACAAGCTTGTGATGATGAATCTTCCATGGTCTGCTGAGGCCTAGCCCTAATCACTACTGTCATCTACTGGCCACTGCTGTATCCACTGACCAGAGCAATCACAAGTTGGGTTATCATGGTACACAGGGCTGAGAATCCTACTGTTTGTTGTTATCAAGGTGTCTATGTGTGAACTGCAAAGTTAGACACAAGGGTCAATCTGTGCTGAGATTGGCCCACTTTGTCATCTGCTCAAATCAAATTTTGTAGAGATTGAAACTTTCTTTGACTGGTTCTTAGTTAAGTCACTTTAACACAGAAACATGGCACTGAGAATGACTGTCAAAGTCAAACATCATCATAAAAAACAACCAAGTAAGTGTTTTACATGTAAAATAAAATGGTACTTGAAATTTTCAGCAGCATTTGAATGTCACTCTAAGAAATTCAGACAAATAGCCTTTTTGTGTATGTGCAACTTAAACCTTGGTCGTGGGCTTGTAAACATACCAACTATGCTTAGCCATTCACTGCAGTTTGGAATAGCTGTGGTACACTAGTGGTCTTATCTTACGAAGATGGTAATGAAATGAGGGGCTTACTCCTGCAACTTGTGACTAGCCTACGTCTGTTCTCACTGAGGCGAACATGAAAAATCCTGATGAAGCCCGTTTCATCCAGATACCCTACAAAGTAGCACCTGTGCATCAACATAAAAACAAACCAGTTACCTATTATTATTTATACAAATAATATTGTTTTCACTAGCCACAATCCAGAAAACGTAAGGCCTGTATGAATACAAACTAATGGTAAGTGCTGCCACCTAGTGGTTATTATATGGATTGAAAGGAGGCCTTCAAAGTACTTCCAAATTGGCCTGTAAACTGGCCTGCAAACCCACTATCCACACATCAAAAGGTAACAGAATATACCCAAAGGAGTTTTATCAGCCTATACAGCCCAGTGAGTCTCTGTACACGCACAATTACTCAAGGACAGCATTTTCCTAGCTTTCAGGAGCCTCCGGCCTTCTTCATAGTCATCCTGGTCCACACTGATCAGCAGGCGGACGCCCTCCGTGCCTGCTGCCATTCTCAAGGAGTCAGTAATGAAAACCCCCTTCAGGGCCTCCAGCAGGGCTCCGCTCAGGTAGTCACCCCAGAAGGCCTCCAAGTTGTCCAGCTCTGTGAACTTGATGTCGCAGACGATAGAACCCAGGTCTCTGGCCCGCAGCACTGAGTTCGCTTGGCTGAACAACTCAAACTGGCGCTCCAAGAGCTGTCGCTTGTCTGAGGAGACACTGTCGCGGAGCGCCGACTCGTGCTCCAGGTATTCAGCCCGTACACGCAGGCGGATATCTGATAAAGGAAAAGCAAGGAGGAAGCAGTGGTGGAAGAAGGGGTAAGGGTGTGATGATGATGGTTGAGGTGAGGGATGAGAGTGACATGTCAGGGAAGGTAGAGGGGTTTAAAGAAACAATGAGGGAAAGAAGGAGATACAGTGTGGAAAGGAGTGAAAGAAGAGACAAAAAAGTGAAGGGTGAAGAAAGAAGAGCAGAGAAGTGAACAGTGGAGATTAGACCCATGTTACAGACCGAAAGGGAAAGGAGTCAAATCAAAAGGGGGAAAAATAGGGACAAGACAAAAAATATTAAAACATAATTTATCTTATTTTACCTTTAATTTATTTTATAGAGCAGTTATCAGATTGTAGGTTCAAGAGCACTGATTTTCCTGTAGGATACAACCCACTACTGAGTGTAGTGTAAACGGACATTTCTTTTAGAAAACCGTTAAAAACTCTGCAATAGAAGAAATCTAATCACTAACTATTCAGTGGCGGAGCAGTGAAGCTTTACCAAATGTGCATATACTTTTGGATAATCTTGCAGCAAACCCTTCATATATATTTATTTTAGAAAAATAATTTGATTGCTTGGAGCATAAGTAATGTGCCAGTAACGGTGTTCATCTTCCTCTCAGGAAACTGAAGAGTTTTACTGTCAGCAGTCAACCAGAGATAATCGGACGCAACAATGCATGAGAATTTCAGGATGACACAGTGAATGGTCTCTTTATGTACATCACGGCTAGAGTTAATGTACCAAATACATTCAAATTAGCTTGTCACCTTTGTAAAGTTAAGGATAACCTATGAGGGGTAATGAAGGCAACTTGGTGCCAAGAACTTGAGTGACTCTTGACAAGAACCCGGATTTGAAAATGCCAGATTTGTTCTGATCGACGTGTTTAAGGCTGAGAACAGATAGCACCTGTAGTTCCACAGTAAAAGGATTGGCGGTCATGCAACAGCACAGCAAGAAAGATCAGAAGATACATACTGTACTGAGCAAAAGCACCGCTGAGATCGTCCCCCATGTCATTATTCCAGAGCTTGGAGTGGAAACCAGCTGCTGCCGACTCGCTGCAACAAAAATCCATCTGTCCCACTTAAAGCCCTTCAGTAGAGGTCAGTTGTTTTGAAATCACCTTTTTACTAGAAACAGCATCACTACTGTCTAAATGCAAACATTTCATTACATCTTTAAAATTTTCAAAACAAAACCTGTTTGCTCCACTACAGAGGAATGAGAATAGGTAAGTGAACGCTTACCAAGGAGAGGAAAACATGTGACTACTAGAGGCCAAAGGATCAAAGAGCAAACAGTCCTGCTTTTCTTCTGTCTCGAGGACACTGAAATAATTTCTTCATTTGAATTATCTAATGAAGGTTTAGTGTGTCAGAATTACTTTCATAAACTCCTAATAACAAGGTTCAACTAATACAAACCATACATTTCAAAATTAGGGTCACATTTAGCTTCACTACATTCATATTTGTTTGGGCTTATGGGAAAAGTAGAAGACTCGAGAGGAATGAAGTTTGGAAAATGCCAGCATTAGAAATGCAAATGTTGAATTAAGGAATTGATTTTGCATCTCTTAACATTTATAAGAGTGTGATAACCAAACACTGGCTGCAGCGTTCATGAAAACATAGGTCTGTAATTAAATTGCTAAAAAAAAAAAAAAAAAAGGAGGGCTGGATGACAGGAGAAACTTATCAGTAAAGGGTAAGAATTGTCTAAAATAAGGTAGATTTGTATCCAAGTTCCAATTAAAAGACACTTGCAGAAGGTTCACAGAGAAACACAGAGACAGGATTGTTTTCCTCATAAAAGCATTGTGGTACATAGACATAAAACACTTGTTACATTTCACAAGAATTCAAACACTTGGTGTAATTTGTGCCAATGTTTTCTGGTCAATCTGTTCACAATACACACAGAAACGATGGTGATGCATGGTAAGTAAAACCCTGTCATACACAAGCTCAAGAGGGCACTTAGAGGATTTTAACAGCTGTTCATTTTTATATCTTGGTTTTTGTCTGATTATACTGCTAACAAAACCTTTGTAATTTCCCATCATATTATTCTTAAACTTTGTATAAGCCAATCATTGCTAAACATTAAAATCGCTGGATGGCAATTGTCTTAAGCGGGTTCTGTGTTGTTTGTGAATTAAACTGAACGCAACACAGCACAGAGAACACAGGAAAAACTGAATCACAACTGGTTTCTATAAGTGATCTGTGACACTGACAACTTATTCCATTACATTTCATTTCATCATTGTTTTATTTTTTGACATGGCAACGTCATTATTTGCTAAACATTGCCAAAAACTCCACTATTATCAAATGCTGTAAAAACCACAGAAAATAAAAGACATAAGGGGGTTGAAAACATTTGAAGTTACTGCTAGGTAGTCTACTGCCAACTTAGATGCCATGAGAAGGGCTAAAGCATTTCACTCTTACAGAATATCAAACAGGGCAACTGACTTAAAGATTCAGTGTGTAATGTTTAGTGACATTTAGTGGTGAAAATTTCACCATTGACTCAGTACAGTTTACACTTCCCATACAGTGGCGGGAAAAATGTCCAAGTCCATGATTAGAGACTGTCTTTGTTTAGTTCATTCTGGATTTTGAAGTAAGGAACCGATAACCTGTTTGGTTATGCTTGCTTTTTATTCTGGAACTGCAGCTGAATGAATGCAGGACACTCTGCCCTATAAAATGAAAAGAAGCATATGTTGCCCATTCTGAGATACTGTGAAAACAAGGTGGTGCAACATACCAGAAGTCTATGGAGATGACCAGCTTTCAATGTAGGGGCTCAATGTATAGCAAAAACTCATTGATTACCAATTATGTATGAATATACACTGATTAAAACAAAATTATGAATGTAAGCCTCTATTTCTGCAATTATATCCTCCTAAATATTACACACTGGAACTTAAGTGTAGCAGACTAATGCAGATCATCTAATGTTTTACATTTAAACATGCACACATAATAAAATTTTAATAAGTGAAAGTATTGCTGAGGGTTAGAACTTCTGGCTTATTTCTTTGTATGAGGGCTGTGGCTCCAATACACACCTGCCCTTCATGCAATTACCGTATTTATGGATGCCCTCAATTTCTACCTTCCCATTTCATACTGAACAGGATGGAGGTAGAGATAGTGACACTGAGGAGTAGGCCATTTAAAATCACAGGAACACAGTGATAGTCATTTTGTTAGGGTTACAGAGCACTTCACGCTTCATCAGACACAGAGACATCCACTTAGACAGGACATTAGGAAGCACAGCTTTCATTTTCCCACTTTAAACACCAGGCCCGTTTAGCTTCCTTCATCTCACCCACAAAAAAAGAGCAAAAAAAAAAAAACAAGTTTAAGTACCCATTTACGAGGAGTCACTTGGCACGGAGAGCTTCAACTCTTTATCGATCCGTTTTTCTGCTGAACGACTGACCAAGAGAGTGAAGAGTTAGGGGACTTTTGAGAGACAGCAGACAAAACTCTCTCTTTGCCCACAGACAAAAACCACTCTCTGTACCATTTTGCGTAGTTTGAGCATTTAGTGTTCGTTCTCTCCCTCTCATTGTGTGTAAGGATACTGTTTTCCTGACACACGGTTGGTCTGTTTAGAACTGCGAACATAGAGAAAGCAGAGAAAGAGAAAGAGAGGTTGGATATCTGTTGACTAGGTTGTTTTTCCAACAAGCAGGCATGGCACAGCACTCACTTCTCTTAGCTGCAATGAGGTTTGAATGAGGACAATTGTTGGTTTTGAAACTTAATCAGCTCTGAACTGCTCTTACTCTAGGTTTTTGTAATACAGTAGTGTCTAAGTGGGATGCTTGGGACTAGTCTTTACCTTGACCAATCCCCTTTATCCTTACCTTCACCAAGGCATTATTTAAGTCCCAACAATAACATTAATCACAAAGACCATTATAGCAAGAAAGGACTTTCACAAACACCCCATTTAGACAGTACAAGAGGACCGGTGAGGTAAGGTACAAACACCTCATTTGCATTTATAACAGCTGTTATTGTGCTAAGGTAATTGAGGCATTTCACTGAAAATTATTTGAGATCAATCATGAAATGAACAAGTACTTGAGGTCTGTTTAAATACTAGGGGCTAACATTGGACTAAACCGCCCTATCTATCTCTGCTCCCTCTTGACAAACACACACACAGGATACAGAGATAAGATATAGCAGGAGCTTCCTTCAGCAGAGCACTGATGGTTTTCATTTCTCTCTAGAATAGCTTGAGTAAAGATTACACAGGCATTTTTAACAGCTGTCTGTTGGCAGCCATTTTAGATTTCTGAACACAGGGCTTGTCTTCATAAAGGAAGAACTAGCTTTGTCCAATTAGCATTTTATGACTTGAGTTGCCTTGTGTTATGTAGCAAGTAGGATCTACGTTGGCAATTTTTCAAACCAGTCTCAATGACTCAATGAAGGTGCGGTTAACGGATGGGAGTGGCCCTCAAGTTGGTTTCTAACATTATAATTTCAGAAAATGTTCATATCCAAAGATGTCCAATGTACTTCAGCTTTGTCATTGCAACTTGAAAAAAAAAAAAGAAAAAAAAATCTACTGCACTCACTTGAAATGACACCAGCTTAAAAATAACCCTCCTCCTGCATTAATACTAACAACATTAAGACAAAGTTTAAATGCACTTCTTTAATATTTAACCATCTAGGTCTCTCAGCTGTCATAAGCACATCTTACATATGCCTGCCCCCCCTCCCTCCCCCCCTCTGTTGTGTTGTCGACTGTCTGGTGATGAAATAAATCATTACCCTT
>JAQQAE010017987.1:0-11311 GCA_029823295.1 Pseudamia nigra
GTGTGTAGAATTTTGAGGGAAAAAATGAATTTAATCCATTTTGGAATAAGGCTGTAACATAAAAAATTGTGGAAAAATGAAGCGCTATGAATACTTTCAGGATGCACTGTGGAGTAGAGGTGTGTGTGTGGCAGAGGGGAAGTCCAAATGTCCAAGTGTTCAGATAAATGTAGGTGTAGAAATGTTCTTTGGTGAGAGGTGGGGTTTTTTGAGGGCAGGTGTTGTTTTGGGGAAAAAGGAAAAAAAGAGCAGGAGAAAAAAAGAAGCCTGGAGAGCTGAGAGGCCACTGCTCACTTAGCTTTAGTTTGCTGTTCCTCACAGGTGAGAGTCACTGGATCCAAGCAGGTCGATTTCCACTCCTGGGATCTCTTTTTTTTTTTCTCTTTAGTTTTTCAGGAATCAACGTCTATTTTATTATGTCTTCTCTTTAATACTATTTACTTTATTTAAGCTAAGCACGCTCCTCTTCTTCAACTCTCACTTCTTTTGTTTTTGTCCTCCATGCAGTCTTGTTCAATCTTCAACCCTTTGTTTCAGCCCATTGTCTGATCACACTCTCTCATCAGTGTGCATTGTTTATCTGTTTAGCTCCACCCCCTTTTCTCCACCTACCCATTCTCTGCTCCACTCTGCTACAATGTAACCACAACATATAAAGGATGACACACACCAAACAGGTCAAAGTTTTAACCAAATTTTATTCTTTTAAAACACTTAAATCTGGACAAAACAAAAGGTCCTTCTGCAAAGGAAAGCAAGAGAAAAAAAATAACAACAAACAACCAATGGGGGTTGGAGGCCCTGGCTGAAATAAACATCCACACAGAGCTGTGGAAGCGCTCCACTAAAATAACTTAAAAGCAACAGTAAACTGACTACTAAGACAAAACCAAAACCCAAGAAGTGGACAGATCTCCAACCCAAGCTAAGGCAACAAACCCCCCAGTATTCTAAACACGTCAGGGTGAACTGAAGTACCGGTAATAAAAAAGAAAGAGGACAGACGTGAATGTCCCGTCTGTGAGAAAATTTTGGAACAGTCTTTTACTTTCTATCAGCTCTGTGTAATTTGTGGCTTATTTTAAATGGCTTTTGTGTACTTTTTATAAATATTTTGTTTCTTAATGTACCAGGCATACGTGTCAGCAGATTTTGATACATGTCAGGTCTCATCATATGTGCATTTGTGGAAATGGGTGCTACAGAAATACACTTATCATCAACTGCATAACGATTGAAAGAAACTGAACATACATGAACCAGGTGGTGTTTGTCTTTGCAGGTGTGTGAGCTCATCCACTTCCTGATCGAGAACTGCAGCAGTGTTTTTGGAGAAGATCTGACATCACTGTTCAGAAACTTCAGCCAGAAGAGCAGCAGCAGCGACCACGGATCTGGTAAGTCTTATTCTACAATGTGATGGGGTGAAAACAAAAAGGTTTGAGTATTTATGATTAAAGTCTTCTTGATTTAGATTGCAGCTGTCAGTTCAGAAAAGCACAAACAACAATGCAACGGGCAAAAAAGTGAATATTCCACACATTCTGTATTATTATTTTCAACATTGGATGTCTTCATTATGAATGCACAAACAGTGAAAGAACACATGGAATTATGTAGTAAAAAAAAACCCAGGACATGTTTCACATTTTAAATTGTCCAAAGTAGCCAGATTTAGCTTTGATGACAGCTTTACATTCTCTCATCAGATTCACATGGTACCAGTTTTCATTTCACAGGTGCACATTTGTCAAGATGAATTTGTGCCATTCCTCGTCTTAATGTGCTTTAAACAATCTGCTGCAACTACTGTACAAATCCATACTACCCATACAAGAAAAATCAGTTAACTAAAGAGAAAAGATTACTTTAAGAAATGAATGATAAAACATGCTACAAGTGTTTGGACTGCTGTTAATATATAAGTAAGTACAGTATATTCTTGCCATACTCATAATAATAATAATTTACTATACAAGTATATTTGTGTATCTGACATAATTCCTGAACAGGGTCAGTGCAAAAGTCAGAAACAGCTGCTTCACTTGTTTTCTGAAACGTTTTGCTTGATGATCAACAAAGTGTGTTTGGCCTGAAATCTGCTCTGTGTAGGTGTGTGTGTGTGTGTGTGTGTGTGTGTGTGGTGTGCTGAGCTGTGTGTGTGTGTGTTATTGAACAGCGCTTTGTGTTGTAAATTGACCGGTTGTAATTTCAGTAATTTCCAGAGTCACAGGTGATGATTTAGCGGACACTGAGTCTCCTCATTCATAAATCCTTATTAACATTGTAAATCACACACAGCAGGATGTTTGGTCATGCTCCTCATGTCTGGTGGTGGACTGTGGACTTTTCATTTCAGCTTCAGGCTCAAATGCTTTTAGTTTGTGTTTGACTCAGTCTGTTTTGTGAAACGTCAGTTGTTAGCAATAGATGAGCAGAATCTGTTAGTATCAAATCAAGTTTTTTGCCCTGATCCTAATCCCAGTGAGACAGATTCTTGATTAGAAGTTTACTACAGCTGCCTATTAATGTTTCTGATTACAAAATATCAACCTCTCTTGCTTTTCGTTGTTTTTTCCCTTGGTTATTTTGTAGTGAACAAACTCAAACATGTCATCATGGTACAATATCTGGACCTAAGCATTCACAACAAATAAGAATTAGCTTCACTTAATGCAGAATTAGATAAAAAACCAATGACTGATTGAATGATGTAGCTCCATAAAAATTAGTTTTCCTTTGTCTGAGGTATCTAAAAGAGTTCACCGTTTTCTTTTGAGTGTTTACATATATGTTTATATTTGAATGTTTTTATTAAATGTGTGCCTCTTGTACATAACATTACATTCTCTTAATATAAATTTGCTTTTAGAACTGATCCCTTTCTTTTCTCATTGCGCTTTTACTGCTTTATCTCCAATCTGATTGATCTTTATTCTTTCTTTCATCAGACGTGTCATCCTTCCAGATGAATGACTCGTCCTATGACAGTCTGGAGAATGAGCTCAACGATGAACCGGAGTCTCCGTTCCAGGAGCAGCTGCCTCTCCGTGACAAGGACAAGCCGGACAGCCGCAGCCGGGATTCTGTCATCACCCTCAGTGACTGTGATCCTGATCCAGAGACAGAGTCAGACCTCCTGCTCCATCTGCCCCCACTGGCCAGACTGCGGAGGTTCAGCCCTGCCGTTCGCTCACCCCGCACCCGCCAGAACAACGGCTCATCACAGGGTCCGAGGAGGCTGCGGAGGAGCTCTGAGCCAGCCTTGGCATTGTCAAGCATGCTGCCCACGGGTGCTGTGACAGTGAAATTAGATTCACAGTGCCATACAGCGAGGAAGGCGAGCTATGATGCTGCAATGGAAGGAGAGGGGGAGGAAGAGGAAGAGGATGAGGTGTTTCTGGAGCAAGAGCTGAACAGACTGCAGGTGAAGGAAGAGGCTGTTGATGAATGTGAAGAAGGAGAATCGAAACCCCAGAACATTGGGTGGAGGAAGGCAAAACACACCCCTCCACCTCCATTACGACTTGACGCCAGCTGTTCCAGTCTGTCGTCCCCGGCAACTTCACCGACAGGCTCCTCTCTTAGTTCCTTAGACTCGGCCTTCTCGCAGTACTCTGACTACACTTACTCGAATGGGGTGAATCCTTTGGCTGAGTCAGCTCCTCTGTCCCTTCACTATCCTGGAAAGTCTCCCAGGGGCTCCCCTCCTCAGAGGGAAGCACCCTCCCTTGCCTCTCGGACCTGCCAAGCCCCCTCTCACCCTCATGGACTCCACCCGACTACATGGCTCAAGAAGGACTGCCGCCTGTCACTCAAACAGGCTGAGAATGGACACATAGATGAGGACACAGGGGCAAGGCACCCCAAAACTAATGGCTCCTCTGTCAATGTTCTGGGTGCCGCGGTAAACAGCCAACGGAGATCCAGTAGCCCCCCGTCCTATCAGCAGGCACTGCTGCAGCTTCAGCGCAATTCCTCCCCTTTCTACAAGGGAGCAGAGAAAACTCTGACAGTCAGAGAGCTGAGGCAGCTCCATGACCAGGCCTGCTCCGACAGACCCCTAACAACAGCCCCGGCCAACAACCCAAAATCTCACACGGGAAGTGAGGTGACACAGATGACAAAAGGGAGTGACTGTGTGCAGCCCCCACAGGGTGTTTTCTATGGACAGAGTGCTACCTCTCTGGTCCTGCACAGGCAGAAATGTCATTCTACTGTTCCTGCCACAGAGGCACATGATGGTAGGAAGACACGCCCACTGCCCCGCCGGGCATCTGAACCTGCCAAGATCTGTGCTCACCCCTCCACCAGCCGCACCCTGGACAGGCTGTCCAAAGGTCATTCCCAAAACGGAAGCCTGAGGGTGACGGCCGTAGAGCCCAGCCACTCTCCGTGTGCAGACCAACACTTCTGCCTGTCTCCCTCTGCCAGCCAAACTGTAACGGACTACTTTTCCTCACAGGGTCAGGCGGATGCAGAAGCCTGCCTGCGGAGGAGTCAGGAGGTGGCGCTGGCTATCGTGCAGGGAAAGAGGGAGTGGCAGAATCGGCGATGCAGTGACCCTCAGGTCGATGAATTTGACCAGCTGTATTTTGCAGAAGAATCATATGTGTAAATGAGAACTTTATACAGATGAACTGTTTTTATATGTGTTCACTAATGTACAGCTTATGTACTGTTAATGTAATATTCAGTCGTATACAACATACTCTTTTCCTTCCTGGTAGCCGATCTTAGAACAATACATATATATTGTTGGTACAGATAAGATATTGATGCCAAATATTTTTAGAGTAAAATTTTGCCAGTGTAGGTTTGTGCAAACCACAAATAATATAATCTCAACTTCTTTGAACCAAAAATGTTTTTTCTATCAGCTGCAATGAAGTATTATGACATTTACTGGAGTCTGGATGTAAAGTCCAGTGTCTGGTAGGGAAATCATCCCAACATCCTCCTGTCCATTCAGGGAAGATGAAAAAATGTGACATAAAAACTGTACCGGTAGTGTTTTTATTCTGGTGATTGGGTTGCAGAAGTATCAGTGTTTCACCTCCTCTTTTAGAATAAATTACATTTTTATTCACTTTGCAGTGGCATTGCATCTGGGAAGTTTTAGACAATAATCTGAAGTATTTTGCAAAAGCCCTCATTTGTATTTGACAACAGTTTGCAAAACTGCCACTGAGCTCCTCAAAAAGTGGCTTTATTGTGTAGCAATGGCTGCAGTTCATCAGAGAAATGTGAATGCACCGTCAGCTTAATCCTGTTAAAATCCTGGAATGAGTTTGTGTCAAGTGAAACCAAAACTGACGTCTTTGGGAAATAATTTATTATGGCAGGTTTGTTTTACCTTGAGATTGTTGCCTTTTAGTAAACGATACACAAAAAGACCTTTTACCTTTGTATAAATGATATTTTGATATTTTCTTTTTTAAAAGAAATAAGGCAACTTAGCGAATGACACATTTTTACGTTAAATATTTTTCTAAAAGCTTAGCAATGTGACTAATTTGCTTTCACTGTATATCAATAGTGTAGTGATATGAATCAAATGCAAAAAACAGGGTAAATTTTTTCTAAAAGATACAGATTGATTGATTGATTGATTGATACTTTATTGATCCCACAAAAAAGGGGAAATTCACAATAAAGGGGATACAGCAACAAATGTTTGCTGTATGAACCCTATGAACATTCCTTTTTAGCTTTATCCCCACAAGATCTATGATGTTACACATTTAGGACAAATTCCCACTTTTCATTTTGTAATGTGAGGAAACAACACATTTAATTATATTACTGAATATTATTATTATTATTATTAATGAATTATATTATCTTTTTTTTATCAAGTTGTACATACAGTGATCTACTTTGTCCCAGTGAGTGAAGTGTCTGAATCAGTGAAACATTGGAACAGGTATTTATTCATATGTTTGTCTGGTTTATATCTCTGTGAGCTGTGAGGGGAGGGTCTGGGGGGTGAAGGGGTCAGGTCTGTCTGACAGAGCTGTTGGTGCTGGCTGACCGTTTGGCACAGTGTCTTGTGCAGGAATCAGAGAAAACCTGTGTCATTAAGTTGAGACAAATCTCCTTTATAGTCACTTGTGTAGCACTTCTTTATTCTCACAAAGAAACCTGTGTGTGTGTGTGAGAGAGAGAGAGCTGGCTGCACCATTATAAACCATTAACTGTTGTATGTTTTATCCCTAATCATATGACATGTGTACTTCAGTTCTGCTCTCATTAAAGTAACATTTTCCCTGGTGACACTTGACAGTAAATGTCCTTATTTTACCGTCCGTAAAATAAGGACATTTATTTTAAATGTCCGTATTTCATCAATACATTAAAATATAGACACATATGATAAATTGCTGCCACAGTCTCATAAACAGTGTTATGTTAAGACTTTTCCATAGGACCACACACTGAAATAAGACCATTGTGGTGTTAAGTGTCTGACTTTATCATGTATTATCATAAATATCTTCACTACAGTGAGTTGTTTCAACATGTATATACAGTATATCCATATTTATGAGTACACAGATATATAAATATATATATATATAGTTACTTTGTTGTCTTGTGTGAGAAAATCAAATGTGTATTTTTGTACATGCCAATTGTGCTGCTGCTGTCTCTATAGAAAGTATATTTGCTACAAAATGCACCATTTGTATATTGTGTACATTTGATGTCCAGTGTTCACAAGGAACAAAATGTTGATTTTAATAAATGTTCTTGTGAAGCCAATTATAGCCTTAGCCTGTTTTTCTATGATGAAGTTCAACTGATAATGGTACAGACAGTTAATAAAAGGCAACATTCCACCATGCTGACAGTAATAGTACTACATTTTAATACCCAAAACAAGCCTTGTTCTTGAGACTAACTCAAGCCCACATACTTATTATTTCAAAAAAGTTCACACTGCAACAAGCATCATCTCACACATTTTTTTTTAGCCATTATACTCATTTTTTGGGCTGGCAGGGGGATGTGTCACATTGGAAAATGCTTTGGGTACTATCAAGTTCAATACATTACGTAAAGTTCATTTACTATCCTTCAGCCTGTCACACCAGGCTGGGATGAGCGTTTTTCAGTGCATTTTCATATGTTTGCTGTGCATCAGTTGACTCGCGTCTGTTGGGTTTAGAAAGTTCGAGAGTTTTTCTTCATGCCAGAGCATGAGCCCATGAGGGCTGCACAGTTAGAATCAAGGACTATGACATGATTTATAAAGAAGTTCTGGAAGAAACCCGGCGGCAGTCAGATTCCAAGAAACAATTTTATGTTCTTTGAGTTATGAGTGTGAAACAGACTGGATGTTTACTGCAGGGACATTTAGTAAGTTTGTCTTAATAACATATGCAACAACTGTGGTTTTGTAACTATTTCTCCTCTAACTTAATTTATCATGTTCTCTGAAAGCCATTTATGTCAAAGCTGTAAGAAACAACAAACATTGCTGACTCATAAATTTGCAAAGTGCATTGTCAGCTGTCAAAACTGCTGGAAATACAGAAGGACACATCAAAAGCCTTCAGATTTGTGCACTGTGTATCTTATTCTCATATTTTCCAGTGTTGCATCGCATTAAAGTACACATTGTGACCTGATGTGGCTCCACTGGCCTGATTGTCCTTGTTGCTTCGCAGCTGAAATTAAGTTAAACTAAACTTTGTTTTGTAATCTAGATCTGGGTCCAGGTCTGTGTTGATATGAGTGTCTGTCATTTGAAAACACTGTGTTTCAATATTTGTTCTCCTTTTACACATATCTTAAGCTATTTTTGATGTTTAAAACTGCAGCTTGTGAATTCGTTATATTATTTTTTTGTCATGAAAAGAGCACATTTTGGTTGCACATTCTAGTTTACTGGAACATGAATATCATGCCATTCAAATGGAAAAATGGCCTGATTGTTGCTATGTGGAAGGGGTAGGGTGACGTGGGGGGGTTAAGGTCTTTACACCCAGAAGGTTTATATGACACCTAAAAAAAATCAAATTATTCCATTAGTCCGTCTAAAACTGGACACATGTAAATATGTCAGCTCGACTGAAATCGAAGTTTTAAAAGCTGGATTAACACACTCAGATAATATGATTGAAAGTCGATCTACTCCTGCATGTGCAGTCTACAGAGCAGTCAGACTGAAACATGACGAGGTGCTCTGCACCAAATTCTGTCCTGGCAGACGAAAAGCATGTAAAAAGGTAAACAGAGGAGCTCAAACAGAAGAAGTAGGCTGACTGTTAACAACTCAAGATGACAAACACTAGTGGAGTTTCTTTTTGGATGGATACAGAGACACATGAAGAACTGTGTGGTAAGTAACTGTGTGGTATGCCAGAGGTAACCTGGCATTATTGTGCCAGGTCACATCACTATTGTCTACTTTCGTCATCTGTGAAGGCATAGGTCAACTGGAAATGGCTCAATATCAACAAGCTGACAGTGTGCATATCGTCACCTGCTGTAGTGAAGGAGGCATGATCTCAACAATAACTCGGTTGCACTCCTGTGCATGTATACTGGGACAGACAATATGATCCAGTTTAACATCTTAGTCTAAGCCGTGTATGTAAACACACACTGACTGAGTTTCCTGAACAGAATGCGGCAGCTGCTGTCAGACCACCAGAAACCCCTTCAACAGTCTGGTTTAACCCAAACAGATCAACTGTGGAGGTCATCTTTGTGCATCGTGTTCTCACTGAGCGCGTGCAGGAGTTGAACTGTTGGCTCCTTGCAGTCGACATCGACTTCTGCACAGCGTTAGTCTCAGTGTGTAAAGATGTCCTCTGAGCGCGCTGTGGCGGAGCGGCGCCGGCAGCGTGCTGCGGTGGAGCGGCGCTGGAGGGGGGGATGTGACGCGTGGGTTACTATTGGTGGTTTCTTGTGTGTCCAGCTTCGTAGGTTGATCGTTGAAATTTTATTTGTTGTTTCTGGAGGCCATCGTGTTTTTTTTTTTGTAGGAAAGCATTTGTTTCTTCATGTTTCTCAAACAAATGTTTGGGCCTGAAAACAGTTTTTCTATAGGAATCTACTTCGCCTTTCTCAGGTTATTTTTAGCACGTAACCCCGCGATAAACGAGGGACCACTGTACACCGCTTATTTGGTTATGAAGCGGAGGTCAGTCAACGTGACCTTGCTAAAGTGAAGAGGAAATTGTGGTGTTCTTGATATCTAAGCACTTTTGGCCATGGCATTTTAATTTCTTGCCTTAAATCTTATCTAACTCACAGAGCATTTGATGAATTTTCCTCCTCCTCAGCCTGTGGGCTTCTCCAGTGGTCCGTTCTGTTTTTTAAAAATATGGCATCTCATGTCACTGTTGCGCAGAAGATGAAATGTTTTGAAATGTGCTCGTAAATGTATTGTTGGCTTGTTTTTTTGCTTCTTGGGCACAAAGACCTGAGTCTGTATGTCTGGTTGAGAGGCCTGGACACTGACAACCAGGCACAAACATTGAGGTTTTTTGTTGTTAACAGACTAAGCTACAATTTTAACAAGTTTTCATGTTTTGTTCCATCACATCATTTGTCACAGCAGGAAAAGCACACATGGTGCTTCTCAGTTCAAGTGTGCCAACACAAAACCAATGTAAAAGATTTGCATTTAACCCTATAATGCCATGTGTATCATATTTTGATACACACATTTCGTAAACCTATTGCGTCATCATATGGTAAAAACTTTGCTCAGAACCCTGTTGAATACAATCTGTTACTTGTCTTTTGCCCCCAGGTGGAGGTGAATTATGTTCAATGCCCACTGTGTCAAATATGAAACAAATTAAAAAAAAAAACATAGATGCAAATTATTTTTGTTTATTTTAATTTAATTTTGTTAAAGGGGAAAAAAAGGCTTCAGATTTTTTTTTTAAAAAATCAGAATTTTCTGTGCATTATTTATTGGGTCAGGCTTTATTGGGTTAAATTTGTAATTTATCAGAGGTATACAGTACAAAAAACACATTTTTGAGAATGCATGGATTTCACTGGAAAAGAAAGACTGTCTGCCTCTGCAGTAGTGAAAATACTCCAAGAAGAACCTCACATATACTGTATATTTTAATTTAATTTCTTTTTTTTTTTTTGTCCATGACAAACATATAACAGAAAATCAAACATTAATAAAAATGAGAGAAGCAAATGATCAAAATACACTCAATGGATTTAACGATGCTCCACTCTATTTTTGGACCGATTTGTGAAGAGCTTTTCTCAATTAATAAAACTAGTTGTACAAATGCATGTATGATATTTCCAATGTGGTATTCGGTCATGTCTGTTGTAAATACTTCTGTGTCTCAAAACACTCTTCTTTGGAAGAACCCTACTACCAATCCCAGATGACTACTCTGTCAAACACACCCAACCCTATAAAAGGACACCACAGCTTTAAAGAAAATGACATGGGGCAACCTGACCGGGATTGTGCCATTAGAATGCTGGAGGCAGGGCAGACCACCAGACAAGATGTCAGAGCAGTAAATGTCCATCACATGCTGTAGTGTGCTTAGACCACTAGTGTTGGTCCAGAATAACAACAGCAGACCTGGCTGACCATACGATTAACAACCAGAAACCGGGGGCCATACATCCACCCCGTACACCTCAGACACGCCTTCCGACCCACCACCGTTAAAACAGCACAGACTATAATACAATAGACCAGTGCATGCAAGGACATTTGTTGCTTACATTTCTTGATGTTTTTGGTCCTTTTTTGTTTATTTTGTAACTGATTAATTTGGGTTTCATCAAAAAGTAATGAGGAAAAATATATAAGTGGTCATTTACATACAACATAAAATACACCTGTGATTTTACAAATAAATGTTGTGGTACGTTATTAAATCCCTTAAGTGTACTGTATGTACTGAAATGTGTCCACTAAACATACAGTAGATGGCCTGTCAACCTCAGTTACTGATCAGACAGCTGCTACAGTGTTTTATGTACTATATGTCCTGCATATTTTATGTATGTCCTGCATATTTTATGTACTGTATGTACCTGCATACATACAGTGGATCTCAAAAGTCTACACACCCCTGTTCAGGTTTTTGTGATGTAAAAAATTTATACCAAGATAAATAATTTCACAACTTCTTCCATCTTTACTGTGACCTACAGTATAACCTGTGCAACACAATTGAAAAACAAACTGAAACCTTTAAAAGGGAAAAATAAAAAACGTAAAATACCCTGGTTGCATAAATATACACACCCTTAAACTAATACTTTGTTGCAGCACCTTTGGCTTTTATTACAGCACTCAGTC
>JAQQAE010017989.1:0-11309 GCA_029823295.1 Pseudamia nigra
TAACTTGAAAGATAACAGTTTATATTGTATTTTGTTAATGTTTTATCCTTTTTTTTATTTTGTTGTGTTCATTTCCTTGGTGATTTTGTTCATTTTTTTTAAATATTTGTTCGTTTTTCTTGATTTTAATATTTTCACTCTTGTTCATTTTCTTTACTATTTAGTTTTTTTGGGAATATTCTATTTTGTATATAGTAGTCATTTGTTTGGTGAATTTATATTCATTTTTCATTTAGTAGATTATTTTCATTTGTTTTCAATTCAATTTTTATTCATGAATTTTTATAGTGTGGATTATTTTTTAAAAACTGACTTATTTTGTTCACTTTCTTTAAAATATTTTTAATCCCTTTAGTGTTTTTGATCATTTAGTCTTTTTAAAATTCCTGCCCATTGTCTGTATCACTTTGTTCATTTTGTTGATTATTTTTATTCATTTTAGTATTTTGTGCTCTGAATTTAAATGCCGTGATGAAAAGATCATGTTTACTGCCTCATAAACCTTACATTACAGTATTATGGATTATTTCATTAAATCTGTAGACTCACATGGATATTTCTATGCGTTTGGTCCACAGGTATGTTCTTCCAGTGGGTGAACTGTGCAGCCATATGGTTTGTTACTATGATTGGAGATTTGATGCTTCATTCACCTAAATTCTACCCCTTGGCGATGCTTGGAGGAGCCCTTTGGGCGACAGGTGTGACCACCACATCCAACATGAATCAGTCCCAGTGTCTGTATGTTCTACTAGTCTGAGGAAATGGTCTTCTGTAGAAATCCAGGTGGACATTGAGTGACAACCACCAAGATGCTCAGAGATTTCAGACCATGTGATGTAAAATAAATTTAATAATAATACTTTTCAAATAGTCTTTTTCCTGTGAGACTTTTGAGGACACAATGGTTTGTTTTAATGTTTCTCATCCATATATTACTAATGAAGTATACCATAAGTGACACAGCTCAGTGTAAAGGTACATTACCAGTCAAAAGTTTGGAAAAGCTCTCCCTTCCCTTAATATGGATGACATCCAAACTGGGACGCAACATGGAGGGAACTCTGTAGTAAACAAAAGTGTTCAGCAACCCAGAACATGTTTTCTGTTTTACACTGTCTGAAGTAGACTCATTTAGATGTGTAGGGTGGGTGCAGTGTCAGTGGTCCTGGTAGTGCAACTACCACTACTGTGCAAATCCATGTTATGGAAAGAAATAAAGACAATCCAACACCATTGAAGTTGAGCCATTAAAAACATACGAAACCCGCAATGAAATCCGATAATGTTAACAATATGATAAGAACAAAGTACAGAAAAATGAAGAGGGAGAAAATATGAGCACAAGATAAAACGATTTACATTCAAATTTTTGCTGGACCAAACAGTGCAGATAAAAGTTTAAATTTCAGTGCTTTACAGTGCTCATCTATACACATGAAAAGAGGAACATATTTAACCTGGATTTGAAAATATGAACATTTGGTGCTGATTTCATGACCATCAGTTGCTTTCTGAGGAGCTGTAGAGATCATCCGTTTCTGAGACTTTTAATTGTAACAAATGACTCTGCATCAGAGGTAGAGCTTAGTCTTTGTTTCCTGGGATGGCCTGCAAAGTTCTTGAGACTTTTTTGTACTGTCTGACCTTTGTGTGTTAAATGAGACTGTCTTTTCTCTTAGCTGTTTCTTGTCATAATGTGTATTTGTGCAGTAACTGTAGCCGTACTAATAGGACTACTGACCCTGTACCCACCAATGCTCTGCACAAGACAGCTGATGTTGCGTGCACCCTTTGTTTGCAGATCCACTTGATGTTTTAATTTTTGTTTGCCCATGGCAATTTTTATTTTGACTATTGAGTTCCTTCTGTTTTTCATTTCTATTCTGGATTATTTTGTTCATTTTTGTTCATTGTCTGGGTTGTTTTGTTTATTTTCCAGATATCTTGCTTATTTCTTAATTATTTTGTTCTTTTTTTCACTCTATTTTTTCATTAGCTTGTGTTTTTGAATTTGAATGACACGATGAAAATTTGCCTAAATGCCCTGAACTGCTACCATGTGACTGGCTTTGGTTAAGGTGTTGTCTTAACAAGTGTACCAAACATAACAGAATAGAATGAACTTTATTTATCCCTTCATGAGAAACTCATAAATGAAGTGGCCAGTGAGTATGTTTTACTATACATGTGGTCCTTGTTTCCGTTCTCGTTCACGCAGGTAATGTTGCTGTCATTCCCATTCTGAAAGCCAGCGGTCTTGGCCTCGGGATAATAATTTGGGGATCGTGCAGTCTGTTGATGGGCTGGATGAGTTCAAGGTGAGACAAACATAAGTCACTCATCAAACCAAAGTACAGAATATACAGAGTGAATATTTGTCATCTGCAGATTTGGCTGGTTTGGAATTGCTGCACAGGACGTTTCAAGGCCAGTGTTAAATGACAGCGGGGCAGCGTTGTGTCTACTCAGGTACAGACAGTAGTGTCTAGTTTTTATCATACTGTTCCACAAAGACAAGAAGGTCAAAAATTAAGCCTCGATGACGTCTGATTTATTTTGTGACAAAGCATCTTTACTCAGGTTTCATTTTATAGAAACTTGTGTGAAATCTGTGTTGCCTCCAGAATCCAGGCCAAAGTTAATGCACTGTTTTTCTCAAATGTTTTGACTGAAAATGAACAAAATGATGAGAAACCTACTCAAGAACATGCACAAATATAAACAAGAAAAATGAAGAAAAGTAGACAAAATAACCAAGAAAATTAACAAAATGTTTAGCATGCTGAACAAAAATGAGCAAATTTTTAAAAATAAAAATGAACGAAATTAGAAGAAATGTGCAGACAGTGGGCAGAGGTTAAGGGTGCAAAAAAGGAAATGAACAAAATAGAAAAATCAAGAATGAACAAAATAATTTTGAAACTGGAAAAAATGAATAATAAAGTGACTAAATTAGAAGCAAAATGAACGTCAAGGAAATGAGAAGTGTATAAACTATAAAGAAAATGAGCAAAAATAAAGAAAAGAATGAAGAAAAATGAACATCATAATCAAAATGGAGAAATTGAACTATATATTCCAGAAAATGCAACGGACCTGAACAAATGACACGGTCACTGTTGGTGGTTTCTGGTGTCCAGCTTCTTAGGTTGATCATTGAAATTAAATTTGTTTCTGGAGGCAATCATGGGTTTTTTTTTTTTTGTTTCTCAACCAAATGTACTACTGAATCTACTTCACGGATTTCGCCTATCGTGGGTTATTTTTAGAACGCAACCCTCGCGATAAACGAGGGACTACTGTACTATATTTAAAATGATTGACATGAATATGATGATGAATCAAATTGAAATGATTTTGCTCTGTTTTTAATGTAATTGATAAATATTTGGATTTTATTCTATTTATTATTATCATTATTATTTTGTTCTGTTTTCTGGATTATTTTGTGAAAATGCAATTGATTGTTATAAAACGAACAAAAGTATGTAGAAAACGAACAAGACAAGCGAGAAAATTACCCCATAAAATCATTGATGCAAAGCAGGGTGTTTTGGAGACCCAAACATTGAATAGCATCTAAATTTGCTAACTGTTAACAATTTAAAAAAAAAAAAAAAAAAAACCATGAATGTGAAGTGCTTTATTGTGGAAGACAAATGCACATTTCTGTAATACTGGTGGGGCATCCCAGTCATTTCTTTGATTATTTTGTTAATTTTCATAAATTTGTTAGGTTGTTTTTAGATTAACCTAATTCATATAAAACCTACAGCCTTGTTCGTAATCAAGTATCTGCACAGTGTCTTGGGAACACTTTGCTCTATTTGACTGAAATGTGTCTCTCTGGTTGCAGTGTTATGATCTTTGTCTTTGTAAAAACCAACGTGCAGCTGCATCCTTATTCAGACTCCACGCCGCTACTTTTTGACAGAGTGAGTATCTGCTCTGTTGACTTCTGCACATTTCATTTCAACAGTTGTTACGTCCAGCCTAGGGGCGTAACATACAGTATATATTAAATGAGACTTCCCTCTTTTCGGCTCCCAGGGAAGACCAGTGCTCACGTAAAGTGCAGTCCAGATGGTATATTTATTTACACAAATAGTAAATACAACTTCAGGATGAGCACAGCCAAAATAATAAACAGAACAAACCTTTAGCCACACAACTAAATAACCTGACAGAACGAAAATAGAAAAACAAAATACAGGCTTCTGACCTGAAACTCCTTAAATATAAACAGGAGAAAACAGTGCACAAAAGAAACAGCTTCTCACCCCAACCACCACCAGGACTGCTGAATTTAGAATGTGATTATGTACCAAAATACATATACAGAATTATTTACAATCAGTCATACAATGTCCAATCCCAAAATGGAGTCAAAAAGCCAATCCAAGTCTAAACCAAAACGCAGTTGAATTAATCACAATCACTAAGCACAGGTTGGAAACGTAAGAGGCAAAGCCTGGCGCTGTCATCTGATGTCATTTTATATTCAATTCTTGCGCCATTTTTTTGTTCTGCACATCCGCTTCCTGAAAACACACATAGACAAGTGAAATGCGCCCCCCTTAGGTAGGGAGGGAGCGCTGCACAGAAAACACACATTATTACACACACAATGACCAGGGGGTCATAAGAGTGTCCTTTTTTTTTTTTTTTTTTTTTTTTTTTTTTGCACCAAGACTGAATCCATTTGAGCTTAAAATGGCACACAAAGAACTGAAGGAGCCTTGAATTACCATATATTTGCCAAAATAACAGCAGGAATTAAATTCAGTCAGGTCTCATAGACGTCAGCCATAATTCGTGGCATGAACAAATGAAGGCCATTGAAATACAGGCTGGTAAAAAGGAATGTGCTGTTTTAATTTAACACATCCAGCAATAAAATTCTGCTGTTGTAACTTTGTATTGTTGCAAATCGCTAAGGTGGAATTAAATGTCTGGTTTCATTCTCTGCAGATGTTTGTGTGGTATTTTGCGAACAACTCTGAATTTGTAGTTATATTGCAACAGGAAGTTAATGGTGACCCTATAACGGACCTGCTGGTAATTCATGTGTGCCAGATGCTATTGGCATAGAGCGTGGGTGTCCAATCATTGCCACAAAGGGCCGAGACACTGTAGGTTTTCTTGCCAGCCACTCATTAAAGCAGGTGTTTTCACTGAACTGCAATCAGTGGGAAGGAATTCAGTGAAATCACCTGCTGAAGAGACTGGTTGGAAAGAAAATGTGCAGTGTCTCGACCTTTGGGGCAATGATTGGACACTCCTGACAGAGCATGCAGTATGGCAGAGACAGTTGAAAAACAAGCAGGGCAGTGGTTCTCGAGGCCTGGAGTTGGCCACTCCTGCTCTAGAACCATGTTCTAATCCCAACAAGAAGTCTGTCATTTTTGGTTTGAATGTGTACATTTTGCTCCACTTTTGGTCATTTTCAGGCATAGTACTTCAACAATCTCCTCTGATACACTCTGGTTGACTTCAAACTTGATCAGTGTGATCTAGAGACATTTGTGGAAAAAAAAAAACAAACAAAATTATGTACTGAACCCAAGTGGTGTGGGCATGGTGGACACTACTTTGCAATATCTCACTACCAAAATGTTAAGTTGTCATAGCTCAGCAATACATGTTCATATCTGCACCAAACTTACCTTGTTGGATCATAAACATACCATGAAGAGAATGCCTTAACGATATTATGTCAGTCACAGCACCACCTACTGGTAAAAAGAAACCCTTGACAAAACTAGCAGGGTGCATTCTACAGATGATATACAGTAACATGCTATCCACTGTAGGTGTTGTCTAGCACCACCGAGTGGGAAATGTTATTTGTTGTAAACTATTTTGTATCCTAAATGATTCAAACTGCTTGATTTCAGCCCGAGTTGCACATAATCTTCCATCTGCACCCTGAGATGTGTGAGGGCCTGTTCACAACAGCTTGTAGTTACTAGTTGTTTGCTTTTTCAGAGAACAAATTCAGGCAGTTACGGACCAAGTTGCCCAGAGTTCTGGATCGACACAGTTGGGGTGAAGACTAGACGATACATGTGAGCTTCACTTGTTTACAACAGTGATTAATAAAGTTGTCCCTGTCGAAGTGACTAATCAAGTTTTCAAAGTAAGACTCAGGCTTTCATTTTCTTTCCTTTTGACTGTTCCCTTCAGGGGTCGCCACAGTGAACCATCTGCCTCCATCTCACCCTATCCTCTGCATCTTCTCTCACACCAACTAACTTCATGTCCTTCATCACATCCATAAATCTCCTTTGGTCTTCCTCTAGAGCTTCTGCCTGGCAGTTCCAACCTCCAGTGTCCTACTACCGATATATTCACTATCCCTCCTCTGTTCATGTCCAAACCATCTCAATCTAGCCTCTCTGACTTTGTCTCCAAAACATCTTACATGTGCTGTCCCTCAGATGCACTCATTCCTAATCCTATCAATCCTTGTCACTCACATTTTCATCTCTGCTACCTCCAGCTCTGCCTCCTGTCTTTTCTTCAGTGTCACTGTTTCTAAACCATACAACATCACTGGTCTCACCACCGTCATGTACAGTTTTTCTTACATTCTTGCCAATACCCTTTTATCGCACATCACACTTGACGCCTTTCTCCAACCATTCCAACCTGCCTGCACACGATTCTTCACGTCTTTTCCACACTCTTCATTGATCTTGACTGTTGACCCTAGGTACTCATAATCCTCCACCTCCTTTGTTTACTCACTGTAACCTCACCGTTCCTCTTGGGTCCTTCTCATTCACACATGTATTCTGTCTTACTGCGGCTAACCTTCATTCCTCTCCTTTTCAGGGCATACCTCCACCTTTCTAGATTTTCCTCCACTTGCTCCCTGCTCTCACTCCAAATCACAATGTCATCTGCAAACATCATGTCATCTGTCAGCCTGTCCATCACCATAGCGAACAAGAAGGGGCTCAGAGCTGATCCTTGATGCAGTCCCACCTCCACCTTGAACTCTTTTGTCACACCTACAGCACACCTCTCATATATGTTCTGCACTACTCTAATGTACTTCTGCCACTCCATACTTCCTCATACAATACCACAGTTCCTCTCTCGGCACCCAGTCATATGCTTTCTCTAGATCCACAAAGGCACAATGCAGCTCCCTCTGGCTTTAACAGTCTTAATTTATATGAATAAATTAAGGCTGAGTTTGTAAACTTATTAAGAATAAGTTTACAAAGATTCACACTTGCACAAGATGTTTGTTTCTGAACAGTCCAATAAAACAGTATTAACTTTTAACCTGTCTCCTTGGAAAATGCAGTAAAACACAGAGGGCTGACTTCAATGTGCTCGATTTTTAATGAAGCCATCAGTTTAAAATCGTGTGAGGGGAAAAACTACACTTGCAAATGTGCACTACACTTCAAATTGTGAATAGAGGAACTAAGTTGTAATGGCGTTGTAAATAGCTGTTGATATCCACACACAAGGGAATTTGTGTCGGTGGAAAGTATTCACCCACATTAGATGTTTTTCCCTTTTTTTATTGCTTTGATAAACTGAATCATCAGTGCATTCATATGGTTTGACAAGAATTTACAACAAACTCTTCAAAGTTAAAACGTATGTCTAATTAAAACATGAAGTAAAGAACAAGTGACTGCATAAGTATTCACCCCTTCAACATGACTGACCTAAATTGACAGAGATCCACAAACAGTCCTGACGGTGTCTGAATTTGTGAAAGAGAGGTCATTTGAAAGTGTCACTTCAGGTGACTGTTGTATGAAGGTGCTGTACTTGTCTGGAAGGTCCAGTCACTGGTGAATCAGTGTTCCTGGTGTCATCTGCTTTATGAATACAAAAGAGCACTTAAAACAACTCCTTCAAAAGCTTACCCTAGGCCTGCTTTCTGAAGTTTTGTTGGTTCTGTTGAGGTTTATTTGCTCTCTGTGTAGTCTGAGACTTCAGCTGTGAATTCAAAACACCTACAGATAATTGTTGTTATTCAGCAATCAGTCACGATGATGACCCCAACTTCAGTTTTTGTTGGTCCTGAAGTGGCTTATCAGCCCTATTCTCACCCTGAAGCATCTGCTGCACACGGTGCAGATGAGTTCAGCTTGCGGGGGGATCTGTAATCTTCCCCTCCCTCCTTATGTCTTGACCACTCTCTGGCAGCTATGGTGTTGCAGCACAGCTCGGCAAACATGGTGCCTTCTTTGATTAGTCCGTGCCATGAAGTACAATTGGCGGCAGCATCCTCCCAGCTGTCCATAAGAATGCTGAGGTTCTTTAGTGTAGCTTTCAGATTGTCCTTGTAGACCAGCTTTGGGTGTCCAACATGTCACTTGCCCTCTGCTAGATCCCCATACTCCAGGAGTGTGTATGCTGCCAGTGTTTGTACATGCAAGGACCTCTGAGTCGATGATGTGATCCTCCCAGAAAATTCTCATTAGGCTGCGTAAGCATGTTGTGTGGAAGTGATTCAGCTGTCTGCTGTACACTTTCCAGCTCTCCTAGGCATAGACGAGTGGTGATGACTACTACCTTGAGCTTGGTACAGAGACTAATGCCCTTCACTCTCAAACATTTCGTTAGTCTCCCAAAGGCACTGCTGGCTTTGGCATTTCTGCACTTCTTCATCAATGTTTGCCTGGTGTGACAGGGTGCTGCCCAGGTATGTGAACTTGTCCAAACTGTTAAGGACTTTTCCATTAATTTTGACGTTTGGACTCTGCTACAGCTTGGCAGGACACGTGTGGTACAGAACTTTGGGTTTCTTGGTGCTAATGCTGAGACCAAAGTTGTCACATGACCCAGATAGTTGGTCATTTTGAGGACTGCATTTCCTGCTTGCTTGTGCCATTGAGGGCACAGTCATTGGCAAAAAAGAAGTCCTTTGACTGTCTTTCACTTTTTGTGATAGCTTGTAGTAAACACTGGATGAAGAGCTTCCCATCTGTCCTGTATCTGACCGCTATTCCATGCTCTGCCCAGTCTTCCAGGATCTTGTCTCAATCTGTGATGAGTGTTTTCCCATCAGCACTTAGAATAGGAGAGGAGGTGGAGGGCTGAGGTCCATAGAGGGTTTTTGTGTGATAGAAGCATCTGGGATCTTATCTGCAAAAGCCTGTATTTCCTCTGCTTTCTTACTGAGCCATTCATCCTGCATCTTTGAGCCAGAGCTGAACTTCCCTGCGAGTGTTGGTGAAGGCTACCCTTTTTCGAGGCTGACATAGGGTCTGTCATGGCGAGTTTATGAAGTTGGTGTTTCTCAGCCGGGAGAGATGAGATCTGTGGGTCATTTTCATCAAACCAGTCCAGTTCCACCTTGTAGGTCCCAAGTGCTCAAGGGCTGTTGAATAGATGGCTTTTTCCAGAGCCGACTAGTCATCCTCCGCAGGAGAGCTCCCTAAGAGAAGGTTTTTGAATTTGATTTTCAGGTCACTGGCTAAGATGGTCGCAACCTCTTCCTGCTTGAGTTCAGACATCTAGCCTCTTACAATTCTTCTTCATCTGAGGTCCTCTCTTGGGCATGATCCACAGGTTGACTGTGGACACAATCAACCATGGGTCAATCCAACAGTTTGCTCCACACATGGCTTCAATGGCTTTTATATCCTGTCAGCCCTTCCTCCTAGTGAGTACGTTGTTGATCAGGTGCCATTGACTGAGAGCGTGGATGCATCCAGGAAATTCTTTTGTGGGTAGGCTAGCTAAAGACTGTGTTGGTAATAAGGATGTCATGCATAAAGCACAGCTACAGAAGTGGCAAACCATTGCTATTGCAGTTCCCCACCCTTTAAGGCCTAATGACACCATTCCATGTTTGGTGGTCTCTACCAACTCTGCCAATGAAGTCACCAAGGACGAGAACTTTGTCAGACTTTGGGATTGCTGAGCTGAGGCTGTTGAGTTCCTCATAGAACTCGTCTTTGGCTTCATGGGTATTGGTCATTGTGGGTGCATATGTACTGATGATTGTTAGACTCTTTTTATTGTTGCAGAGGAAGTCGATCATTTTGCCCCAAGGAAGGTTGACCAGTTTGGAGACAAGTTGGGAGTTGATTTCAAATGCAGCTCCTGCCTCCCTATGTTCCTACCCACTGTAACCACTCCAGAAGACTGTATAGCCTCCTCCTTGTTCAGTGAGCTGCAGCTTGAGTGTAATCCACACTTGCATGTAGCGGCCATGTAGGAGTCTTGGGTAAGGCGAGGTTATGACTGACAGGGGGACACTAATCCCAGAGCGGCTCCTTGGTTCGCTGGTGAGAGATGGCTGGCGGCTGTGGCAGAGTTGGTTTACGCTGGAAACTGCAAACCACAACCACTTCCCCCTGTGGCAAAGCCACCCCACCCCCAGATAATCTAGGATTATGATTATCACTATAGAAATACATTTGAACTGAGTTATTGAAAACCTGTCTATCACTGAATATCACCCACAGTTCAGTTAAAGCCATCACTGAGAAATGGGAGGAATATGGCACATGCATAAAACTGCCTGGAGCAGGCCGTTGTCACAACCCCATGAAATGAGGACACTTATTCCCCTTGTCCTCAGTCCATTTGTTTATCCTATCTTGTAACTTGCTTGCTCCCAGTCCTCCTCATGCTCCTTGGGTTTGATCTCTGTTTTTTGCAGATTTTTGAACACCATTAGTTGGAAGTCTCTGTAAGTTTCGTCATGTCTTTTATGAAAGACTTTTTTTCTTTGAGTCTGCACATGGCTCCTCCTTTTTGAAATCAGTGACTCTAGAAACTGGCCAACATGAACAGAGCAGACCTAGATCTTTCACAAAATAATATACTTTGGACTATGTTTAACACTTTTTGGTTATTGCATAATTCAATACATGTTCATTCACAATTTGGATGTCTTCAGTATTAATGTACAATGTTGAAAATAACTAAAAAGAATAATTAATAAATAAATAAGGTGTGTTTAGATTTTTGACTGGTAGTGTAATTGTAAATGACTTGATGCAAATGGTCTTGCACTTATTTTTTTGTGCCTTTCTACCCTATGGCACTCAAAGCGCTTCACACTGCTTTCCATTCACACATCAGTGATACTCACTGGGAGCAACTGGGGGTTCAGTGCCTTGCTCAAGGACACTTCAGCCTGTGAACATGAGGGGGATCAAATTGCTTAACCTTCTGGTTCATGGACAACCCGCTCTACCTACACAGCCACCCCCATATGGAAATGAGAAACTTCCTTAAGCCCTTTTGACCTTGTACATTATTATTAATAATGCATTTACCACTTCTTGCAGCTGCTGAAATGCAAAAGGCCTTCATGG
>JAQQAE010017990.1:0-11309 GCA_029823295.1 Pseudamia nigra
GTTCCCCACTATCCTTATATCACTTGTTGCCAGGTGAAACATAATCACCCATGCAGAAATTATCCAATGGGAGGCTCTTACCTATATTTGCTTAGTTAAATCCAGGTGGGGACTTTTTTTTTGGCCAGGCAGTGTATTTAAGAGCTTACAGTTTGTATGTCTCTAAATCTGGCCCTAATCTTTACCCATTAAACGGTTTGTGCTTAAAGATTAAAGACTCTGCAGTCGGGAGAAACGTCTACCTCGACTTCAAAGCAGAGCAGACTTGAGGTTTTTCAGTTTAATTTGACCAGGGTGCGTTCAGGGACACTGTACCCAACAGGAGCTATCACATCATTTTGTATTTAGCAAAAACCTGTGATTGGACTAATTTGTGCAATTTTGTTTTTTAGATTGAGACATTTTAGAATAAAACTAAATAATACAATGTAATTATTTCAAATGCACACATGTAGATTTTAATATATACTGACAATATGTTATCAAACTGAGAGGTGAGGCCCCACACACTGTTGTCTGTTCAGGGACTTTACAATGGAATAGTTTATTAGTAGTTTTTTAAATTCCCTTTGAATCATGCAAAACATAGTACTTACATATACGGTATTTATCAATTTAACTGTTTACAAGTCAAGTAAATTCCAGTTTTTGTGCTAGATGATGGACTACACTGTATGTTGTTCTACAACACTGACCTGCATCACCAACACAAAAAGGGTAACGGACTTATTTGATATTTTTCCACTTGGTTTTGAGAACAAGTGGAAACGTGTAAAAGAAGAGAAAACCGCGACCACATCCGTTGTCGTGCTCCGCTACACATTCCCGCTGATACATTTTACAACATATTTTACGGACGTGAATCTGCTCAAGCAACAAACATTACACGTGTTGCTCGTGGACTCACTCGTGTTGGGCGAGAAAATTATTTGTTACTGTTGGGACAATTGCATTTTGTTTTTTTTCTGACGCTGGCCCTTTGGTCTGCCATGGGTCTACAACGGAAGTCAGGCTTTTCATTTCACGTACGCTACCAGACAAATGGACACGCCTTCTCTTTCAGTGTTTTTTTTTTTTTGTATTTCATCATTTTAAACGTTGAACATATTGTTACTATAGACATCCTTACAATGAAAGAACACGTATGGAATTATTTAATAAACAAAAACATGTTACACAACACGGAGTATTTTCATTGTTGACATTGTCCAAAGTAGCAACATTTAGCTTTGATGACAGCTTTGCACACTATTCAATGAGTTAATCTGTGCCTTCTTTATGTGCCGCAGACCATCACCTCGAGTCAATAGCCCTATTAGTGCCATTACAACTACTGTACAAATCCATATTACATCAAGATACACTCACTTAAGGAAAGAGAAAGGCCAGCGCATCACTACTAAGAAAGAAATGGAGGCCAGTCAGTCTGAAAAATCTCAAAATTTGAATGTGTCCCCAAATGCAGTCGCCAAAACCTTCAAATGATATGATGAAAATGACCCTGGTTTCTGAGGATGGTGATTGTAATAAACTTCTCTGCAGTAGTGGTAGCTATTTGTCTTCCTTTCCTGGGACTTCTGTATATACTTAATAAAGAATATTTATTTTTGTTTACAACATAATTCCATGGGTGTTCTTTCACTGTTCGGATGTCTTCAGTATTAATGTACAAAGTTGAAAATAACCCGGCATGTCCTAATTTTTGACTGCTTCATCTCGTGTATACACAGTGCAGTACAAATCCAAACCTTCTTCTGCAGGACACAGTGGAAGATGAAGATGAACATTCCTTGCAGGGAGTTGAAGATGGTGAACAGATAGGCCATGACCACGGTGCTCTCGTTGACGTACATGAGTCCAAAGGCCCAGGTCAGACCCAGCAGACACAGCAACGCGATGGCCCCGATCACCCACGATCTGCACGAGACACAAGCAGATTTACAAAAGGTTTTCGACTGATTTGGACTCGACGGCAGGAGCGAGATCCACCGTCGGCATGTGCAGGTTTGAAAATCGGGGAGAAAGAGCACAGTTTATTAAAAGTAGCCGTCATTTATATAAGTCATCAGCTCGGTACACTCAAGGGAAATGAGCGGAAGAGGAAAACAAAGGATCAATGAAAACAAAATGATGGGAACAATGAACTCCTTTTACTTATTTCTGGTCTTTCAAGTGATGCTAATGTCTCTTTAGTGAGACACAAGTGATCCGGAGGTCTGCTTTCTCATCTAAAGACTATACAGCATACGCGTGTACATAACACGGTGGATTTCTGTGGCCTGGGCTTCGAGTATTTTAACGTCTTACTGAAGCTAAACGGCTGAAAAATGCCCTTGAGGAATGTAGGACTGTGTCGGCGACGTTTTACTTTCACCTGCGTCCTTTTGGTTTTTGTTGTGGCTCCTGATGCGCTGCAGTACTGTAGCTGAGTTAAGATTCATGTGGGGATTTTAGATTGATTTCAGTAGTTCTACGAGGAAAATCTACTTCTAGTTCTACTATATTTTAAGAAATTGTCTTCTTTTAGTTTAAGTTCTATTTAGTTTTTGTGTTGTTTTTGTTTTTAGTTCATATTAGCATACTAGTTGATTTATAATTAATTTAGGATTTTATGCAAAAAAACAAAAAGTAACGAGACTTTACTTGCATTTCTACTTACTTTTAATTTGTGTTGCATTGGTTACTGCAGGTTTTATTTCACTTTTGTCACCTGATTTGACAATGGATTGACGTCATTATTACATTTGCAAGTGAAATGTTAATTGTGGTCACTGCTGCTTAAAGTTTTCATCTTCATTTGAACGATAACAACCCTGACACGGCTTGTCTTTTGGGTCTCGGCTCCACTGGAATGAGTTTTAAAACTGCATTAGCACTTCTAGTTTGGTGTTATTTTAAGAAATGTAATTACTTTACTGCCACTTTAATGTTAATGTTACTTTCATGTTTCAATAAATCAAGACACTGTTGATTTATACGAACTAAAAAAGGGAAGCTTCTGAGATTTAAATTTCATTTTTGTCAAATATTGTATTTATTGTTATATCTGGTAACAAAATTATCCATTATTTCCCTTTTAGATATTGCTTTAATGTTACTTTTAACCATCATAACCTTGATATTCTTGCTTCCAGGCTTATGCAGGACATTTCAGAATGAATAAAGAAAGTGATTGAGCAAAATCATGCCTGTTTTACAGCTTTTATGCTTTAATTTAATTACATTATGACAAGGACTGTTTTTGGAAGTGCAAACCTCCTTCTCTTACCGCAATTCCAGTCATCATTTCAAGACCAAATTACACCACTTTTCCCACAGTGCACTTCCTTTACTCTGCACCTGCAGCGAGGAAATCATTGCCTTTATGTGTGTGTTTTAGTATATGGGTAAAAAATGATAAATACGAGTGTGTCTTCAGAAGATACAGGTGTCATTTCAGAGTAATCTCGCTTGTCACATCTGTAGACTCTGTTTTATTAAGACGAGAGTGCTGTGTGCACATTAATGTGGCCTTCAACAAGACTGAGAGCTCTGCAGTAAATCATGTTAATGATTCTGAAGGGCAACGACATGGATTTGGGACCTGATTTGGAAGGAAAATGAGAAATCGGGGAAGAACAAAAAGGGGGGGGGCTTTCTAATTTTGTCTTACTTGATTTCGGGTTTGTAATCCTGATAGCTGAGCAATGTGACAAAAGCATAATAAAAACAAGTGATAAATCAAATCACATGACGTAAAAGTTACATATGTGGCTGTGAAGACAGTGCACAGAAGGAAACAATTCCACGAGAAGGACATTCACAGCAACATCAAAACCAGACATTCACACACTTTGGGAAGGGATTTGTTGGTGATTTACAGGTGCTAACGCCAATTATCAGGGTGCACAGAAGTATCTATCTACGCTCGTAAATGCTGGCAGACCTTCGCATTTAAGCTGTTATAAATGGGCCAGGTGTGCGGCAAAATAAATGATTTATGAATTCACCGGGGCAACCATTAAACATAATTTTCCCCGGGCTGTCTTAATGACCTGGTGGGAGAGGCACTTCATCAAGGCGATTGCCCCCGGAACGGCCAGCGAAACACAAGCAAGTGGGTAAAAACGCAGCCGAATACTGTCCTCTAACTAGATAGAGACACAAGAGGTCATAAGAAACGCAACGGAGAGGACAGGATATGAAGAGCCCACAAGTAGTATCGTGCACGGTGAGTTATCAGATAAAAAATATGAGGATGAGTTTGAGGGCTCTGTGGTGGGAGCCTTGAGGTGAAGCTTCTGAAGAGCGGAACAGCTCACTTTCAAATGAAGTGGCTGCATTTCACTAGGCTTTTTCTCCCCCCCCCCCCCCTAAACTGGCACCTGCCAGTCAAGGTAGTACAAGCTACAGTATCTATGGTACTAATGATAAATACAGTATCATTGTCTCATATTTCAAGCATCATTAGCTTCAGAATATAAAGTCAAATAACACCTGATGCCCTGGTGTGTGAAATGTAGATAAAAACAGACTAGGGCAATTTAGAAAACATTAAAAACAAACATATTTAATTGAAAAAGCACAAAGACAGTGTATCAGTATTGAAACTGAGTCATTTGTCTGACTCGTATAAATGAAATGCCTAAATTCGATACCAGAAACACGTTTTAAACAAGCCGAGACGGAATCACGTTTCCAACATTGTAGCATCACCTCTTCTTTTAACGTCTCTCTGTGAGCTTTTGGAAACTGACCAAACCAGTTGGTGTAAAAACTGAAAGTTGAATGTTTTCCCATTCGCTCTCGATGTACAATTTCAGCTGCTCTTTCCTTACTAGTGTTCCACGTTTCATAATGTGCCAAACAGTTTCAACCGGTGAAAAGTCAGGACTGCATCAGGCCAGCTTGGCACCCTGACTCTTTTTCTATGAAGTCACGCTGTTGGAATACATGCAGAATATGGTTTGGCACGGTTTTGTTCAACAGACAAGGCAGATAATTACTTGACAGCACATGTTGCTCCAAAATCTGTAGATACAGTTTAATGTGCAGGGTATCCATGCCATCACAGGTGCTGACTTTTAAACTCTGGGCTGACAAAAGGCTGGATGGTCCTTCTCTTCCATAGCCTGCATGACTCAGCGTAAATGATTTCCAAAGCTTGACTCGTCAGACCAAAGGACAGTGTTCCACTTCAGCCAATCTTAAATGAGCTTGGGTTCAGAGAAGGCAGCAGCATTCTGGTTGATAAGGGGTTTCCTCCTCGTTGTCGTGTGGATGCAGTGAGGAACTGTGCTCACACATAATGGTTTTAAAAAGTCTTCCTGAGACCATGCATCATGTCTGTGTTTAATGCTATAACATCTAACAGCCCCAAGATCCTGCTCATCAAGTGCTGGTTTCTGGCCTTGTCAGATTCTGATGGACCTGAATCAAAATGGGCATATCATTTTTAGCTTCAACATTTGATATGTTGTTCTTTGTGCAACTTTCAATTAAATGTGATGTTTTGCAATGCTTCGTAAATCACCGCTTTATGTTTTTATTTATAGTGCTATATACAGTGGATTAACTTTTTTGGGAAAACGGTTGTGTAAAAGTCCGAAACAAATTATAGGCAGTGGCTAAGTGACGTCCAGGAGATGTACTGTACCAAAAATTATGTGCCATAGGTTGGTATGAAAGGCTGTGAAATCAATGAGAAACAAAGTACATCCCTGCGACCATTTCAAGCTTTTCTAGGTACAAAAAGTACGACATTTTATTATGTAATCATCAAACAGAAAAGCCAAAAATGAGCAATTTTAGGCAGAGAAGTACTTCAAACTAAGGCCTCAAATTACCTGTAATTTCCTCCAAAATGCCGTAATTTGCAGAGGCACCTTTCAATGCAATGTTACAGATCATTTACGTATGAGATTGAAAGTGGTCAATTCAACCAGCTCACAATCTGGCAAAGGTCGCTTCATTGGGGGAAGAAAAAGAAGAGCTGTGGTTAGTCTGACAGGATGTTAATTATTTAAACAAAGATATGACTACAATGCTAACCGCCTTCTATGAGAAAAAATGCTTTTGAAGGTTTTCGCTAGGGCTGGCCAATTTGGTGAATAAGTCAGATTGTATCTTGGTTGTAATGTCACTGAGAATTAAGAAAAGAACCAAAAAAAAAAAAAAACTAAAGAAAGACAAAAATTACAAAAATAAAGATCAGAATGAAAAAAATACAAAATAAAACAAAAAGAATAAGATGATCAAGAATATGAAGAAAAGGACCAAAATCATCAGTGATAAGAATAAAAATAATCAAAATGATAAACATCGTGAACAAAATGACTGAATAGAAAAATAATAATAATAAAATAACCAGAAATTCAATCAATCTGCAAACAAAAAGAACAGTAATGGTAAAATACAAAAAAAAACTAAAATCATCACTTAAACAATGTATAAAAATGATTAATAATATACTCTAATGAAAAAAAAAACAAAATTAGCCCTAAATTTAAAAAAAAAGTTCAAACAAATGACCAAAAGCAAAACAATCATCAAAATGTTAAAAAAAATAATACATTCAGCAAAATAGTCAACAACATATCAAAAAAGGGTAGTAATGTAATAAACAAAATGATATTATGACCAAAGTACAGCAGATGTGCAAAATCAACAACAGATCAAAAGAAACCCGAACCGCCACATGAACAAAAATAACTACAGTTGTAACAAAAATTACCAAAAACTGACCAAAATAATCACTAAAATGAACAAAAACTACTGGTGTGTTTCAATGGGAACATAAAAAAGACAAAAAGTATTACTACAATGAATAAAAACACAAAACTTTTGATCAAAATGAACAAAGTTGACCAAAACGGTCACAAAAAATGGACAAAAAAAATAACAAAATGAATAAAAATGACAAAAATTATTACTGAAATGAACAAAAAAGACCAAGATGACTATCACTAAAATGAATTAAAAACATATCATAAAAACAAACCAAATGACCAAATGGTCACAAAATTAACATGTAGGTCCAAAATTGATCAGAATTGTTAGCAAAATGAATAGTGTTTTTTTTTTAAATCCAACAAAAAAATGAAAACAGTATCAAATGTTTGCAAAACAATTGACAAAATGTCAACAAAAAAGAATAAAATCACCAAAAACAATCAAGAAAACGAACAAAAATTAAGAGTTAGAGCAGCCTGAATCCTTCTAACGTGGACGTCTGCAGCCTTTTACCATGACGTCGTCACACAGGCTGCTATTGCAATTGGATGAATTGTACAGCTCCGGTTTTCTCTTTGCCATCACCCTTTTCTGCATTTTCTTCATGTTCTCCTTCTGCAATCCAGTCGGCGATGTTGTAAATACGCTGTAAAGTCACAGTGATGCAGAAGTCATCTCCTAACCCATGAATCACGGGGCAGCCGTCGTGCCCATTATGAGGTGAGAGGGAAAAACACATCAAACACAATATCAATTCTATTCTACACCATCTACTGAGTAATGCTGCATCTTACCAGTGCCATTCTACAATAACACATCCATCATAATAACGGTAGCTAAAATAAAGAGAGGGAGAAATGGAAGATGATAAACACAAAGATGTTGGAGATAAACACAGCAGCAAGATAAAAAGGCAGGATCTGGGCACTAATCAAAGAAGAAAAAAGCAAACGGGGGAGGTTCAAGTAAAATGGAGAGATGAAACATTCATATTAAAACAAGTTGGTGTGATGCAATTTGAACTGAAAATGTGACATCCAAGCAGAATGAGGAACCAAATAGCCAGAGGATGAGACAAAAGACGACTCGTTAAACTGGCTTGCACTGATTAAATTATCATCAGGGCAGTTCACCTTGATACGTGATGCTTTAATTGTAAGAAAAGCAATAAATGGTGCTAAAAAGAGCAGCTTTTGAAACCTTCATTCATTCATTTTCTTCCTCTGAAGGCTCATGGTGGGGGCTGGAATCTATCCAAGCTGACTCAGGGTGAAGGCGGGGCACCCTGGATGACTCGTCTGTTCATTGTAGGGATGACATGTAAAGACAGACAACATTCCCACTCACATTCACACCTATGGGTAATTTAAAGTGACCAATCACATTATATGCAGGCTATATGGGGAGAACATACAAACTCCACGATCGAACCCAGGAGCTGCAAACATTTTCAAACATCTCACTGGACAAATACAGTATTCATTTATTGACATCAAACCTAACCTTGATAAGATGTGTCAGTGGTTTTCAACCAGTGGGTCAGGAACACAGGCGGTGATGTCACCCTTTGGTTTATGAACTATTGTTTGGAAGATGTTTGTGCTGTCATTTCCAAATGTGGACAAATGAGGCAGCGCTGGGGGAGTGCAATGTGTCAAGGATCCTATCGGTGTGTTCACACAACTTCATCAAGCGTTACATTGCATTGCACGCCTGTAGGACTCAACATCTATTTTCTTTGTGGATGACATAGACTGGGCCTTCACCAGTATATGACAACTGTCTTTCCACTTTTGGCATTGTACTGTGAACTTGGTAACCTTGTGCAAATCTTGGAAAATGTCAAGTCTGAATATTGTGCATAGAAGGGTCAAACACAGATTGCATATATTAGTGGACAGAACAACCGTGACACCACCCATTGGTTTCTGAATTGCTACTTTATGGGTAAGCTAATTGTAAATGTAAATGCTATTTCATTTCCGTGACACAACGTCGTCAAGCATTTCCTCAAAATATCACTTTATGGAGTTCTAATTGTAACTATCTTATTGATGGGCTGATGGACTTTTCATTTGTGATTACACAGACTGATCCTTCACTTATGTATGACAACTATGTGTCCTTTTTCAGCATCTTCAGTCCCTATGAATTGGACTTTGAACTTGGTAACCCTCTGCAGATGTTGCCATCAAATTCCCTTAGGATGGAGCTTTTCTCAACTGATAATACTGCTGTATGGTTGCCTTTATGATCATTCCCAACATGTAGGATTGGGTCCCACCTTACTGATTCTTGTGAGTAGTCCTGTGTCTCAAATACACTTTTGGGGAAGAACTCACAATATCTTTGTGCAATGAATCCCAAGTGACTACTCCTCTGTCAAAAGTACCCAACCCTATAAAAGTACCCACACCAGAACTTACAGAATACCACCACTGGGGCAACCTGACTGGGACTGCTGGAGGCAGGGAGGACCACCACAAGTTTCCAGATCAGTAAATGGTAAGATGGTCTTGCACTTGCAGTACATAGTGCCTTTCTACCCTACAGCACTCAAAGTGCTTTCCACTGCCTTCCATTCACACACACATTCATACACCTGTGACACTCACTGGGAACAATGTGGGTTCAGTGCCTTGCTCAAGGACACTTCGGCCTATGGACATGAGAAGCTGGGGATTGAACTGCTAACCCTTTGGTTCATGGACAACTCGCTGTACCGACTGAGCCACAGCCGCCCCAATGTCCATCACGACTCGGTCGACCAGATGTAACAACCCAAAACCAGGAGCCATATACGGTATCCACCTGTTCCGAACGACCACCGTTACAGCAGCAGCGACTTCTGGCACGTACAATAGACCAATGAATGCAAAGATGTAAGCACCATACACTGTCTTTGTTTGTTTTACAACTGATTATATTAGGATATTAATTAAAAGGTAGAATACATGAGTGGTCGTTCACATGCAACACAAACTACACCTGTGATCTTGCAAATAAATGTAGCGATGCCTTATTAAATCCTTTGACTGAATATACACCAGGTCACAAAGAGTACATTTACCTGGATTGAATTCAATTAAAGTGGGTTGTGACTTAATGACCATTAAACTTTGTGGGTCAAGGTACAGGACCAGTTGAGAACCAAAGCTCTTTGCAATTCAGGCCAGTTTTCTGAAACTGTTTGTGATCGAGTGTGTGTTGAGTAATGGGCCCGGGTTGAAATACTGTGCCAGATGAATGAGGCCTGACAAAAAAGCGTGCAGCTTCGTACCATTTTCCAGCGGCTGTTTGAAACATTGCGGACCGTGTTGAAGTCATTGAGGTCAGGAGGTCGGCTGTTTGGTACATTACAGGAGGCCAGGGTTATAAATCATGACACTGTGAACTGTAGCGGTCAATATTTTCTGCAGCGCAAACAAAGTAATGTATCCAAGCGGCTGGAAGATGGAGTGGAGACTGGGGGAATGTACAGTCGCCCACCACAGCAAGTTCAACATCTGAAATCATCTTACCCCAATGCACCTTCTATGCATGGATGTATATTTATTCTCTATATATAGTATATCGATACATCGTCCATATGAAATGAAAACAGGATATATGTAAAAACAAAAAAACAAAAACACATACTTTTAGGTTACAGCCGGCGGTGGGCGGAGTAAAGTATTGTCATTTTAGAATTATAACTAAAGCAGAAGTAGAAATAGTAAAAAAGTAAGTAGTTAGGTAAAATAATAAACTTCAACATGTTGAATTACTACTAATATATAGTCTAATGTATTGATCTGAATCAGGTTATTTATCCTACTCAGATATTTTGATACTGTTGCTCATTTTGTTGTTTGTTGGTTTAATTAGTTGTAATGCCCATTTATGGTTATTTGTGTTTATGTTGTTTATTTTTGCTCATTTTGTTGTTTCCCCAGTTTTGCACTGACACAGTAGCATAATCTAACTGTTGCTTCTTCTCATTCGCATCAAAACATGGTCTGTGCAAAAACACACACAGCATAAAAATGACTCCTACTAACTGTGACATGTAGCCAAATGAAATAAAGAAAATTAAGACAAAACTGATTCACATAATCCTCAGAATGAACAAAATAGTCACAACAATTGGACAACATTAAACAATATAATAAATTAGGTGATGAAAAAAGAACAGACACTGAGAAAATAAACTAAATTAAGAAAATTCTGAACAAAAAAATCATAAATCTTAGACTGTTGAGACAAACCTGTGCAAAATAAAAATAAAAAATAACTAAAATAATAAATTACGTGAAGGAAAATGGATAAACCATTCAATAAAATAAATAACAGATTCCAAAAAAATGAACAAAATATCACCAAGAAAATAATAATCCACAAAAAACAACAAAATAAACAAAACAAAACAAAAATGAACAAAACAACAAAGGAAATGAAAAAAAAAAAACAGAATCAAGTAAAAAAAAATTGGTGTTGCCAGTTACAACATATCACAGTTTGCAAAGGGTTTACATCAGGGGCGTCCAATCATTGCCAGAAAGGGCCGAGACACTGCAGGTTTTCTTTCTAGCCACTCACTAAAGCAGGTGTTTTCACTG
>JAQQAE010017991.1:0-11309 GCA_029823295.1 Pseudamia nigra
CTAATGTTTATCAGTACATTACAGAAAATAATGAACTTTATCACAATATGCTAATTTTTTGAGAAGGACCTGTATTGGTGTCAATCTTGGGCAACATCTTGGAGCCAAAACAGGATGCCACCATATTTATATGTACGGCAGTGGTGCAACCGCAGTGTAGGGAAAGATAGCTAACTGCTAGTCTGTGGTAAAACTTGAGTTCTAATCAAAATCATATTATGTTGTTAGTGTAAACACCTACAACTGCAGTTGAGTGTATCTCAGGTAAAACTGTGTCCATTTTGACTCCACCGGCAACACTAGTTACCATAGCAACATGTAATCAAACCCCAGCATGGTAGTGATATGTTGGATTATTTGCCGCAATATCTTAATAACAGAGCAAAAAGTTAAAAATGGACGAGATCACTTATTAGAGGATTCAAATAAAATGTTTGAGAGCATAATGACTCATGATAAAATTTTCTTGCTGAGTATTTTCAGACAGAATCCAATGCAACTCCACACTAGAGGACAGTCTGGACTCCACACTGCCCACTAGTGGATGCATTGTGTACATCCACACCAACGTAAAGTACAGAGAATAAACGCCAGCGACGTTTGACAACATTGGATACACAACACACTCGCGTAGAGTATAAATGGGCCTTTACATCGTCCTAATTGTGCATTGCTTAAACACGACAGCCTACACGAGTATTGGTGCTGGCCATGTCTGTCAATTTATGACCACAGTGTACCATCTGATGATGGGCGGGAGGTCCAACCCAGCACTAGCGAGGTGTACCTAATAAAATGGCCAGTGAGTGTATGCTTCTCAAACCAAAGAAGCGTAAAATGCCGTGTTTAGACATTGATTAACAACCCAACCAGTAATTTGCCACGCTCACTAAGTCCTTTTAGGTCTAGATTAAATGAAATTTCCAAAGAGGCTCAACATCCAGTGTATGAAGTCAAACACACACTGTATGAATAAACTGCCCGCGACCTAAAGCCATGGACGAAAGTCTCCAAACGTCACACAGGGACTCGGCTTCGAAGACGTGGACTGTGCGCATTTCAGCTGATGTCCTGCGACGACGGGCAATCCCACTCGAACGGCTTCACCTGGTCAAACACAATCACAGAAGCAGCAGACTGTGGTTTCAACGTAACCGCTTCACTGCCAATTCCATAAGCTTTATACATACACGATACAGACAAAAGTGTATGGACACCTGACCGCCGCACCTGCACAAACCTGGACATGTCTGTGGAATCCATCGGAATGAGCTGGCACTAAATCTATGAATGTAAAAGAACAATATGGGACATGTTTTACTCAATTTATTGTTCATTTTTGTTTTTTCTTGCTTATTTCATTCATTTTTACTTGTTTTACACAACTGATTACATTTTTTTTTGCTTCTTTTGTATAATTATATTGTGAATTTTTAATTAATTTTTTTCCATTATGATGTTCGTCTCTGGTCATTTCATCCATTATTTTGTTCATTTTATACATTATTGCTTTCATGTGTTGGTTATTTTATCTATTATAGTCTCAATTTTTGTTCATTGTATCTATCATTATTGCTCTTTTTAAATTTTATCCTTTGTATTGTTCATTTTAGTCCATTTTATCCCCTGTATTTTTTAATTTTTGTTCATTTTGTCCATTATATTGTTAATTTTAGTTCATTTTAAACAGTATTGTTCATTTTTGTTCATTTTATCCCCTGTATATTTTCATTTTTGTTCATTATATCCATTATGTTTTTCATTTTAGTTCATTTTATACCGTGTTTTTTTCATTTTTCTTCACTTTATCCATTATATTGTTCATTTTAGTTCATTTCAGTCACTATTTTTCATTTTTTGTTCTTTTTATCCATTGTATTGTTCATTTCAGTTCATTTTATCCCCTGTATTTTTTTTTTAATTTTTGTTCATTTTATCCAGTGTATTGTTCACTTTAGTTAATTTTGTCCCCTGTATTTTTTCATTTTTGTTCATTTTATCCATTGTATTGTTCACTTTCGTTCATTTTGTCCACTGTATTTTTTCATTTTTGTTCATTTTATCCATAGTATTGTTCATTTTAATTCATTTCAGCACTTGTATTTTTCATTTTTGTTCATTTTATCCATTATATTCTTCATTTTAGTTCATTTTACCCCATGTATTTTTTCATTTTTGTTCATTTTATGCATTACATTGGTTATTTTTGTTCACCTGTTTACAGCGATTCCTGTGGATTTCAGAGATGTCGTACGGGTGTGACAGTCTGGTGTCCTGGTACTTTTGTCCGTACGGGGCCAAATCAAATAAATAGAGCCGTGTTTAATTTGCCGTTGCTCATTTAGGATTCTGTGCAGACACAAACACTAATCCGGTGTGCTGAAGGCAAACCACGCCGCCATGCATGGACACGCTTCATGATGAACATTGTTCTAACAGCAGCCCCCTCCCCACCTCTCCACAGATGATGTTTTACTGGATGTGAATGTGTGTGTGCAGCTCGACTTTGTGAGTGTGTAGCCGGTGCCGTGACCATGATTGTGCTCATCTCTGTTCTGTAGGCTACTTGCCACTCTCTACTGAATAAAGCAACAGTAAAAGAAAAAAAGGAAAACAAAAAAGCAGTAAGTTTGGAGAATCTATTTTCCCTCAGACACCCACCCTTCCCCCAAAGCAAAAAATCCCTTTTTTTTGCATTTTTATTCATTTGATTTGTTTGTTTCCTCATTTTATTTAATTTGGTCTTAATTTGGTGTTTCTCTGGAAATGGTTTATTCTCTTTTTCTCCATATTCAACTTTTGTGTACAACCCTCTCTTAAAATCATCGTACTAATATTGGCGCCATTTGATGTATCTTTCGATTAACAGTTCCCAGGAAACAGTGGCATTCTGTCTCTCCTTCTGGCCTGTCAGTTTGCACTCCAGGAGACATTTTCTCAGAACATTTCATCTGCACTGAAGTCACCCCACCTGTTTTAAAACCCGACATGTACACGAACACGCACAAACGCCTCCACGTGGCACCGCTTCTCCCGAACACATGGCCTTTAGATGAAATATTCTGATAAACTGACCTCCAGCTGTCACGGATCAGACTCGGCGGCTTTTCTTCCGCTGTTACAGAATACTATGAGCATTCTCTTTCTGTGTGATTCTATTTCTCCACCTTGCTTCCACAATCTTCCCAAAGCCGCTTCCTTCACCCCTTTTTCTGTTAGTGTTGTTGTTCAAAGTGGGATTCGGACCTGATGGATACATACACACACATTGATTCTAATGGAACATCAGTACTGGTCTGATGCGGATCCACACATGTGGCTTTGGTGTCACTGGCTTCATTTACTTGGACAGTGTTTCTTTAGTCTGACTGAAATCGTTTTTTTTTTCCACCTTAAAGAGCAACATACAGGTTATTTTCATCTGAAATAATATCTGAAAATAGTTTCAGCATCACCTTGGTAACACTCCGTTTAGATTTGAAGGTGCAGTCTATGATGTTTGGGAAACCAGCTTGTAGTTGATTTTTCTGATTACAGTAATCCCTCGTTTAACGTGGGTGTTGCGCTCGGGACCACCCGTGACAGGTCAAAATCCGCAGCACCATTTTTATTTTATTATTTTACGTGTATTTTTACCTTTATAAACCCTCCCTGCACTGTTAACAACCCACCCTTTACTCTATTAATAACAGCGCATAAGCATAAAACTACATGAGTGTGACAGGTAAGTTTACCGTGACGAGTCTATTTCACTGTACAAAAATAATACCTATAATAACACATTATATTTGGAATAACAAGAATACAGTAACTAGCATATATAATGGCATATAAAATGCATACAGTTCTACAATATAAAATATATATGCTTGCCATAAAGACCCACGATGCACTGACTCCGCAGAAGGTGAACTGCGATATAGTGAGGGATTACTGTAAATGGGTAACCTGCTAGTCAACTCGGCTTGCAGCCTCACAGTTGTCAAGCCAGTACGTCTGTTCTTTTCTTACCTGTACCAGAGGTTGAAGGAATCTGAAATGCACAGTCTGTCCTCAGTCATCCTGTGGTTAGATAAGCTACAGTTGCTAGCGCCGTATTTGCTACCGCTACAGCTGTTTTCAACTCTGTCAGTGCATGAGCTCGTGCACCTATGAGGTTATAAGCTACGTTGACTGGTGACCTGTCTAATCATTTACAGCCGACCATTACAAACAATCTGCTACTAGCTGGAGTCCCAACATCATAGACTGCATCTTTAGTACCCATCTGTTTCAGATGCATGCTAGCTAAAATATTCCCCCATCCCATCTGGTTACCCTTTTTGACAGTGAACTACAAGATGTGGACAAAAAAAAATGGTACTGAATAGCATTTAAGTTTTTATATTTACATAGAAGTGTTTAAGAGTCCATTTTCTAGAATATTTTCCTAGACATTGAAGGTGATGGAGATTAGAATGTGACCTCCTGGTCAATAGATCTCACACGAACTCTTGCCTCGCTATATATTGTACTGGTTGCCACAGATGCTGTGCAAAAACTAGTTGACATAGGTTTGCTTACCTGTCCAGAAGACAGTTAGCGACCTCTGTTTGGCTTGCCAGCCCTCTTAGATTCTTCAGCTCACCCCACCGATCAAAAGCAGAAACCAGATTGTCATGCTGCGTATGATTAGATTAGCAGAGACTCGATTTGGCTTCAGCCATTTCTCTGCAGGATTCATTCACCGTGTCTGACAACTTCTGATGATGATGACATGTGACATCGACCTAGTGATGCTATTTCCCCATGACATCCTGACTGGAGGACCGTAATTCCAGTTGTCCAACTGCTCAAATGTAAATTTAATTATTTTGGACCCATTTGTTGTCATTATTCTTTTTCGAGTATACAAACACTTTAATTCTGCTCCTTTCTAAACATTTGGTGGTATATTATTCTTTTTTAAAAAAAATTTACTGTCCAGTACGCCTTTAAAGATATGTGGTCCTTAACCTGCAGGTTGCTCTTTAAGTGTTAACATGAACTTCTTTCATGGTCCATTGAGGTGTATCTTTACATCTTCCAAGCATTTAATCAGAATGTTTTTGATGTGGACAAAGTAAACTTGTCAATTTTTTCAGATTTATTATTAAAGACAACAAAGATGCATCCATGTGGTCTGGGAAAAGAGATTAGTGTTTTATGACGAGGAGCCTTTTATCCATCAAGGCATTAAATGATCATTACATTTTGGTCACAGATGAGTTTTACTTTGTCTCTGTGTTTTGGAAGGGACAGAAGCAGGTCATGTGACCTAGTGCTGTCCTCACATGGGGTCGCGCATGCACTTGGAGCATTTTTAATCTAATGGGTGCATCGGGTTCCATGTAGACCCAGCCAGTGATGGTGGCTTTAGTTCATAGATGCATTTATTCACTCGAGTTATATATACAGTGGTACTTGAAGGGTTGTCAACCCCTAAGAATATTTTCATTTCAGCGAATGTGTCCAATTTGTTTAATTGGACACAATATTATACATGGTCAGTTATTTATTTAGGAAATATGTGAACCTTTGTTATCAGTACTTGTAGCTGCAGTTAAACATGTCTGCTAGCTGCTGATCAGTTGGTGCACATGGAGAAACGCCACTCATCTCTGAGTCTGATTGTCTGGTGCACATGATTGGCACTTCGTTTGATTGGGCGTCGTCAAGACTGAAAAATCTGGGTTTGGAACCGCTGCATATCAAGCCGATTTCGAGTTGAGTTGAGTTGAGATGTGTTTGTTTCTGTGTGGCCGGCTTAACACTGCCACCATGTTTCACAGATGGGATAAGGTTCTTATGCAGTGTTTTCCCTTCTACAAACCCAACGCTGTATCATCTTTAGTGTTAGCAAGAGCAACTGAGATGAGGAGAGAAAAGTTTGGAAGAAATTCATTAAAGCCAGACGATTAAGATGAAAATAAATGCTAGAATTAAAAAATAATAATAATACATACCATACAAACCTTCTTTGTATGGTACGTCTTTGAAGGTTTGTATGGCATGTTATTCATACTATACAAACCTTCTTTCCACATCTCCTTCTTCACTTTCCATATCAATTGATGTATTTTTATGTTGTTGTATTTTGCATCACATTTGGTGATGCAAAATAAGAATAATGGATAATACTCCTAAAGTAACAACCCTGTCCTTGAAATGCAACTAGTGGAAAGTAAAGACTTTGATGTTAAAATGTATCGGCCAGAAGAAAAATAAATACTTATGTAGAGGCAGTGCATGAAAACTTGGCACGCAGGGCAAAAAATATGAGGAAAAAGTGATTGTGGTTGAACATCTTCAATCCTTTGTGAGTTGATTCTGACACTGAACTGAAATGAGCAGAAGCTCATCGGTTTCAGCTCACATACACACTCATACACCAGAAAATGGCTCTTGGTAATGGAAACTGGAAGCACAAGGCTGAGTGTGCAAAAATCACTGAGATGGTCCTTTTTTACACCACATATTTCCTCAAATTGTGATAAATAGGGAATGGCGAATGGGCTAGCGACTAGCAACTGCATGTGAGGAACCTCTAACTCCAGAGGCAGAGAGACTGCATGAAGGATGGGGAGAGAATGAACCGAGGTAGAGAGAGCACAAGATTACAGGGAACACACAAAGTTAGCAACACAATAAAATGACATGGAATTAATTGCAGGGAGGGACAGAGAAAAAGAAGTTTGGTGCATCACAATCCCTCAGCAGCCTAGGACTATGCAGTAGAACTATGAGTCACCTGACCTAGCCCTAATTAAACCACAAGTTTTAAGTCTAATTTTAAAACTGCAATGTGTGTCTGCATCCTGGACCCAGACTTGGAGTTGGTTCTACAGGAGAGGAGCTTGTTAACTGAGGGCTCTGCCTCCCAGTCTAGTTTTAGAGAGTCCAGGAACCACGACGGACCAGATGGACCAGATCACTTTCTTGAGGGTGAAAATAAAATGTTTGGCACCATAATGACTCATGACAAAAAAATTTTCGCTGAGTATTTTCAGAGAGAAATCCAATGCAACTCCACACGAGAGGACAGTTTGAACTCCCCACTGTCCTCTAGTGAATGTATTGTGTACGTACATCCACACCAACGTAAAGTGCGCGATGGAGTATAAATGCAAGCAACGTTTGACAATGTTGGATACACAACGCACTTGCGTAGAGTATAAAGGGGCCTTTAGTCTAGAACCTATTGGAACACATTCAAAATTTGCTTTAAGTCCCCAATCCAACCAGGTCTTTTTTTACGGTATGAACTCTGAATAAAGCACTCTAAGTGTCACAAACAAGTCAAACCTAGTGTGGAATAAACCCATATTTTGTTTGTCAAACTTCATAGAGGCTGGTATTTTTTCTTTTTTTTTATAGTTTCAGTACTGTCTTTATATTTGAAGTCATCCCTCTTTGTTTTTGTACATTATGTTACACATTGTCTAATGTCTGTGGACTGAAGACAGTATGTCACCTTCAACAGGCTCTTCACATTGTCAGTCCCACGGCAGCATCCTCATTTTGTCTGATCTGGAGGTTTGACTCCCTCTGAGCTGCAGTGTAAGGTCCGAACACATCCTTCCATTTGAGGCTTCTTTTGAGTTTTATCCTTCTGTAGGTAGCTTGGTTTCTGTTTTATACATGAAATTCACATGAACTCATAATGAGACATGTCCACACAGATTCTTTCAAGTGCGCATTTAGTCATGTCATCCCCCTGATTTTGAGAAATCCACGTGTGACACCCTTATGGAATACACCCTCTGATTCCTGTGTACATTATTGAGAATGTCTTAGAAAATGCTCTCCTGTAAAGAGTGGGAACTCGGCATACGTTGACACTTGGTTTGTTGGAACTGTGAGTGTATGACTGTGTGTGCTTATGCATGCAGACACAGTATGTGGTGTGTGGGTTAACATCTCTCTGTTGGACACGACTCCTGATGTGCTGCAGAAGGTAAAAATGCAGATTGACAACTTCCTGGTTTTGTCATCATGCATCAGTTACTTTCAGTAACCGCAGGCCTCTGTTGGACTATGAATAGAATTGTTATTCCAAGTCCTGTAATGGGAGAAAAAGGCTGTGGAACAAGAGAAAAATTTGTAAAAACATAAAAAGATTACATATAATTGGTACAGTCACACATATTACACTTAATATTGCCATTTGTTCAAGTCCAATTAACAAACAATTTGGAAATGTACCCCCTAATTTCTGCAGTTCTCTCCTTGTAGATGCCAATAACCATAGCTGTAGGTGACTGGACACTGTTTCATGCTGTTAAGGAAAAGTTGAAGCAAACTTCTAAGCTTCCATGTTGAATGTCAAATCTGTACAGCCATCGACGGTTCCAGCTGTCGTCGGTCTGTGAACTCTCCCCACCGCCGATTTTACAACAGGTTTTCTATAAAACGCAGACCAAAGGAGGGAGCAGAATTCTTGTTTCCTGTCAGACGACTTGAATGTGCTGAAAGTAGTTATATGGTGTTTTTTTTTTTTTTTTTGCTCTAATACTAATCAAGCTGTTAAGCACCGCAGCTGTAACCCAGTATTGCCTACACTGGCAGTGAAAAGTTTGGACACACCTTCAGTGCTTTTTCCTCATTCTTGATGGTTTTAGCGACTGCGTTTGGAGACACATTCAGAGATGTTGAGATTTTTCAGATTGACAGACCCTCATTTCTTAAGGTAATGATGTAATGAAAGCTTAAAAAAGCAAATAAAAAGTAATGGACTGTTTGTTCTCCTTATTTCACTGTTTCTTCTCATAATACCAATTTGCACAATATTTGTGGTAGCACGAATAGAGTAGTTGACTCTGTACCCACCCTTCCTCTGAACAAGACGACTGATGGTCTAAAGCCAACAGTATCTGGCGGTGTCCCACAAACTAGGGGAAGTAACGTCACTTGGGGAAGTAACTCCTGAAAGTCACACCCACTGTTGCATGAGGTTTCTTTTAGTCAGAGTTACACCTGACTAAAAGAAGAGGCGTGCCCTCGCCACCTCATCAAAATTCTGGGTATTAACACCCACTGCTAGGTTATGCTTCTTCTTTTGGTCAGTAGTTAAGGTTAGGGTTGGTGCCATACAGGTACACATTTAATCACATGTAAAACTGTTTTAGGGAAACACACTTCCCAGCGTATGTGTGCAGTCAACTGTTTTGTTTCATCTGTAGACATGCTGGGAGTGACATCACTGACTGCTGGAGGCGTAACTTTTCCGGGGTTTGTGAGTTGCAGCCAGACCTTTTCTCTAAAGCACATTAATAAAACAACTAATTCTACAGTTTAATGCTTAACAAGACACACCTATGAACTCAATACAGTTCCAGGAGACGATATTATGAATGTTCAAACCTGTCTTCAAAACTAAATGTGTCTACTTTGGACAATGTAAAATCTAAAATATGTACTGGGGACAACATTCTTTTTTGTTTACGACATATGTGTTCTCTCACAGGGATGTCTCTAGTAGTAAGGATAGATAGATATTTACTTGCTTTCTTTACTGATCCCGTAAAGGGAAGTTCACAAACGGCCGCACACTGGGTTCACACCAACTTTAAGACAGGGGAAAAAGTAGAAAGTGGGGGAGGGGGACAACAACACCGGGATAGAAGAGTAAAAAACAGTTTCCAGAATTGGGCTCCTAATGGAGTATAATTATGGTACATAGAAAAAAAACTCACAGCACAATTAGCAGACAGTAAACACAACATTCATTCACAAAGAAAGTTTCAGAGAGCCTTGGTCATGTAGTCTAAGTGTAATAATGTCAAATTGGAAGCTTGTGTGGCCTTATAAGTCCCGATAAGAAAGTCAGAACGTCTCCCGCCTACATGTCCGCAGTGATACAGTTTCATGGCTGTTGCCAATGTGGAAAATAATAAAGATGGAACAGTGAAAGAGGTGTGTCCAATCTTTTGACTGACAGTGGATGCTAAAACAGTCAAACAAATGATTGACAGATGTCCTGGTTTACGGAGGCTCATTTTCCACCTCAGTCAAACTTCACAAGTTTAAATCAAACAAGCAGACTGATGCTGATGACGAAACCGCAGCAGCACTGAACAGCTGTCGTGTCCAATTAGGGGATTCGTGACGTTCCGTTGTCACTCATCTGGAATGCGTCACACACTGCCCTGCTTTGCCTCAAAGCAAGACGCACAGTCTGTGCGGGTTGTAATATTCTGGGATGGTCGCCTGCATCGGTCATCCACCGCTTTGCTCCACAACTCATGGCTCTACATGCATCATTGAAATCTTTTTTATTTTCTCATCATGATGAAGTCCAGTTTCCATTCTTCACCACTTGTTTCCCAACAGAGGAGATGGTTGGGTGTTTGTCTTGCTCTCCCTCTCTGATCTCTTACTTGGGCTCTAACTAGAGTAAGAACCTGTCTTGCTCTTGTTACAACCAAACGTTGGGATTTGTCTCTCTCCACTGGTCGTCCTCTGACTGTTTCCATGGCCCGTCTACTTTGGCTCTTGCATACATTGATGGGTGTTTCTGTGCTCCTCGATGCATTTAATATTTTCTGTTTCCTTGTGTTCAAACCCGGCCCCCCTGCTCAATCCTTTCTCCCTTGTTCCATCTGTTTTCTGTTTCCCCTTTGTTTTCCCCTCCTGCTCCTTCCATCCTCCTCCATTCAGGTAGTGAGTCAACGCTTCCCACAGAACAGCATCGGCGCTGTGGGCAGCGCCATGTTTTTGCGCTTCGTCAACCCGGCCATCGTGTCACCCTATGAAGCTGGCATCTTGGACAAGAAGCCCCAGCCCAGGATAGAACGGGGTCTCAAACTTATGTCCAAGGTAAGGCTAAACATCTGTGTGAAGACTTGCATCAGCTTTCAGTTTGATTGAAAGGTAACGAGTTTCCTTTTTTTATTTTGGATGATGCTGAACTGACCCTGTGTCCCAGAGTGTGCTGAATATTCATTTCCATGTTGTGTTTTCTAAAAGGAATGTAACCAATTTTGCAAATACAGTGGAACCCGGGGTTATGAAATTAATCTGTTCCAGCATCACGCTCGTGAAGCGAAAAACTTGTGAGCCGGGACCGGTTTTCCCATAAAAATACATGTAAAACCAATTACCGTATTTTCTGGGTTATATTTCGCTCCAGAATATTAGTTGCATGAGCCAAAAAATGCACAATGAAGAAGAAAAAAACATGTATAAGTCGCACTGGAGAACATGTCGCATTTTTTCAGGGAAATTTATTTAACACAATCCGACACCAAGAACAGACATTTCATCTTGAAAGGCAAGTTATAGTAATAATA
>JAQQAE010017992.1:0-11308 GCA_029823295.1 Pseudamia nigra
AAGGGAATAAAACTGTACAATATAAGCAAGAAAACTGACAAATTGGCCAAAAAACAATACATCTGAACAAAAATGTATGTAATTTCACAACCTTAAGTTACTCACTGCTCTAGTAGATTTTTATGACAAGTGTTTTTGCTCTTACTTAAGTATTTATTTTAGGAGTACTTCTATGTCTACTTGAGTCATTAAAATTATGAAGCAACAGTACTTTTCTTTGAGTACTGTTTGTGTTTACTCTGCCCGCCTCTGCCTGTCTGTCTTCTTGCTGTGGTTTATTTTATGAATTTTGTTTTGATGTTCCAAAAGCTAGAATGAGTGCACTCATACTGGAGAGTTCTTATTCAACAAAATGAAAATGTAGAAGACAGTGGGATAATATCAATATATGAGTGGGGTATAGTAACCCACCCCGCCCACCGTACCCCACCGTCAAGAAGTTTGCAAACTCTTCTTTTTCACCAATGCAAATGATAAACTGGCACTTTACTGTAACTATTCAACTGTATGACATTATAATATGTATATATGAAAGCAAAGCAAATATGGCAGTAAAATTATCAAAACATCAAGTGATTTCCAAGTGATTTGGCTGAGAATAAAAACAAAATAAGCCTTAAGCAACTGAAAAACATACAGTATATTGTGATAAAACATTATTATGTTGAATTATACAAGTTTTATCTTTAATCCTTAAGGAGAATCACATGGAGTGTTTAAAGTCTGCTGATTTTATTTCCTACCAGTCAGAGAAGGACAGATCTGAAGAGACAGACCTTTAAAACATACATATTTAAAGGTCCCCTACAGTAAATCTTATGGGTGTCTATTAAACACATAATATGTGATGAAGGGATTTTTTCACATTTCTCCTGCCTCATAGGGTAGGACAAGCGTTTTATGCAGACTATGATTGGTTATGACTTGTGATGTCACTAGTCACAAAAATCAAGTTTTTCCTGTTCTTACTGAAAGAATTTCTTAGGACACACATCACTCAGCATGTTCAGATTTTTACAGCTTATATTTGACATCACACAGTTCATATGAACCTCAAAACACATTATATATGGAATTTCATAATATGAGACCTTTAAAATAAAGGTAAATATCATCATCACTGCCACCAAAGGTAACAGAGCAGCTCAGATGTATTTCTTCAAATTCCACAGTTTCTAATCACTCCTACACATTAAAGCAGCTACAGATCACAAGAGTCTGTGACCTCCTCTAATCACTCAGTCCTACATCCTAGTGTGACCTCTCAGACTCATCCTGTTGACCCTCAACCTCTGCCGAGGCCATTAGAGCGGATTTAAATGAACGTCCAACATAAAGGTCATCTTGATAATCCTCTTGCTCTGTGTTGAAGTGTGCCTTTGTGTGAGTGTGTGTGTGCACAAGCATCAGCATGTGGATGAAATGTTACCTTGTTAACAAATTAGACAAGGCTCCTAGTAATCTTGTGGGCAGACAGGGGACTTTCCGGATCTAAATCCTGCACAAACACACCAATACACAACCAGGCTATTAAAGAGACTGATTGCAGTCCTACCCAAGTGTCAAGTGAAAAAGATACCCTTTATTCCTTACATTAAGGATATTTCTGAGGAGGAAATCAGGATGTTTAGCTGTGAGATTTGTCTATTTGAAGTTTTCTGAGGAAGTGGGTGAAATAGGCAATTTGATTTGTGTGCGAAGCTCTGTTCACATGCCCACACATCTGGGATCTGAGCAGTTATTGTTCCAGACAGCAATAAAACATTCCTTATAAATCCTACAGAAACAGAAGCAGCCCAAGCATTAATACACAGAAACATCAAGCCATCATCTTCCTTCCTCTGCACTGTCACATGTTTGGGACGCCTTTCCACAGAAACATAATGTGAGCTATAATCTAGAGTTTGCACATTATCTCTGCTAGCATGTGTAGTTATTGAGGCAGTAGGTGGTGGACAGAAACAAAATGGCAACAGTAGGTGGAAGTGCAAACAACAATAACTTGAATTTGTTTGTTTTCACTGAAAAAAGGCCAGTTCAGTCCATGTTAGCTCAGCACTTCAGCTGTGCCTGTGGTTCCTCTGTGAATTTGCAGCACAGCACCACAGGATGTAGGATTTAGGAAGCCATTCTTTTTCTAAGGAGGAAGGCCTCTTCCTTGTCTTTCATGCTCACAAAGACAAGAAGGGGTTGGGTCGGCTTTGCGTCCCTCTCAAGAGTGCTCTGGTATCTGGGAAAAGTGTCAGAACGTGAGGACAAGTGGTGACCTCTGTGACTCGTTAGGGTTATTATCACTAATGGAAACTAATGATATAATGACATGTAGGTGTAAAAAAGGGAAAAAAAGAGAAGAACACAATAGCTAAATTGAACTGTAAGTTTAACAAAAATTTACTATGATTGGGTTTTATATAAAATAAGAAACTCATAGTAAAAGGAGATAAAACATGTGGAACATTTCTACAGAGTAAAAATCCAGTGAAGCTAAAAATGAAAAGCTTTAACAAAAGGGCTCACACTGAAACGCTAACAGACACATCCTCCCTCTTCAAAACATAAGCTTATACTGGGACAGGCAGCATGATGCAGCCACACAAAGAATACAGTATTCCCTGCAGTAACCAATCAAATTTCAGTGAATCTAAAACTCTCAAGAACTTTGAATGTGTCTCCAAAACCCTCAAACACTACCTGAGGTGCTGTAAATTCTTTTGAGGCTGGTAATTCTAATAAACTTATCCGTTTTTGACTCACTGGCCTTCATTTCTTTTGTACAGTAGTTGTAGTAGCACTAATTGACTGTACCCACGGTTACTCTGCACAAGACAAATGATGACCTAAAGCACATTAAGAAGACAAGGAATGGCACAAATGACGCACCTAATTTGAATTTGATTCTGATGAGATAAGGGAAAGCTTTCAGAAAAGCTAAATGTGGCTACTTTGGACAATCTAAAATATAAAAACTTAAACATTTTTCTGTTTACTAGATAATTCCATGCATGTTTTTTGACAGTTTGCATGTCTTCAGTATTAATGTACAAGGTTGAAAATAATAAAATAAAGAAAAAACACTGAAGGATTGGCAGTATATTTGATGAAAAAGAATAAACTCCTAAATCCTGAAATACCCCTTGTAAAATTACACAGTGGGTTTCATGTGAAGTGTGACAGAGGGAGATTTCCACTGACAAACCACTGAAAAGCGGCCTTTATCCTTATCTGTCACTTCAAAAGTGACAGAAAACGAAATGACAATGGATGATTTTAGCTCCACTACCACACCAGACACTTGACACTTGATGGCTCGTAAACAGAACTGTTCTCTATTGATTCCATACCAATTCATCATTATGTCACTGCCATTTGAACATATGGACAGACTGTAACTTACAGCCGTCTCTGCCCTGAGGCCTTATTGATGCTGAAGTCGGATAACATGCTCTACGTGCTCTCTAATCACTTAAAAATGTGCACTGTCTAATCTACCCCTAGACTAAACTATGTATTGAGAGATTAAAATATCGGCATCTCCACTTTTCCTGATGTGAAAAACATCTTGTGGTCCCACTGCTTCCTGTTAAAAGTTATCTGATTAAGGCTTCCATAAACACTCTAATAATTAAGTTAAAGACTGAACTTTAGGGCTGCCCCCTAAAATGTGACAAAATGTTAGTCGATGCAGAGTCTTAAGATACTTTCACTCATCTTACGAATCTTCTCGTTGACTAGTTTCAACCTCACTACACACTGTGGCTACAAATGTATTTAGGTCAAAGTGGATCTAAGGACTTCAGACACTACCTATCTTCAAGGTCAAAGCGAAGGTCAAGGTTTTGATGAGTGAGTGGTGTCCCTGGAGTCTAATCTGCCACATATTCAAATTTGGCGCTTCTCGCTAGTTTTGGTACTGTAGATCACAATACATCTAATTAGGTGGTGGTTGCCATAGTAACACTTCCCCCTACCCTGACAACCCATGTTCATCTCTGTTTTGATTTGTTCCATTTGGTATTTTTTTTACGTAGAGAGCTGTAAATTAGTGCCATTTGTCTCAAAGTCCAAACTATTACACTACTTCCATTATTGATACTGCTTATCGATTCAGTCCCTTAACAATTATTTTATCGATTTTCATTGGTTGAAGAAAAGAAGTACAAAAATGCTTCTTACTATTACATTTTGTCTTTGTGACATGTTTCAGCTCTGAGATGAGATCACTCTTTTCAACTCTATACCAAACAAAGATTAGTTGTTTTACTACACTGTTTCTGTTGGGGGTTTGTATTTTCAGCTGAGAATCTTAATCATGTCCCTACAGAAAATATACAAGTGATAATAAATTACAACTAATCATATCTGTTAGAACTACAATATACAACTTTAACATTTCATAACGTACTGTAATAGGAATCTTACCAAAAGTGATGGGCATCTACCGTGGAAAAATGGTGCAAATCTTTTACCACAAACCTAGTCACTGTTCGGTGAAATTAATTTATTCTAAACAAACCAGTGCTGTGTGCATGTGATGTCATCGTTCACATGATGAGATCAATCATGGAATTGTTAAGGCAAGCATTATAACGATCCCAAAAAGAACCGGTTCTCAATTCCCATCCCTACTGACTGATGGTTTGGTCTGCACTGTGTTCCAAGAGAGGCTCCACATGAGCAAATTTAGTTTGGATCAATTTGAGTCCATACTTCTGTAATGTAAAGTGTATGAATTATTCTGAGCAGATTAAGGATGATCCCAAGAAAATAAAAAGCAAAGAAATAAAGTAATTAAAATATCACTAATTATTCAAACATATCATATCATTTGAAACACGTAAGCAGCCTGATGTTTGTGAAAATACATGGTAACTTAATCTGGTATTATATAGCCACATAAATATGCTCTGTTTGGCTTGTCCAAGAGTTTACGCAGTCTGGAGAACCTAAAAATTCTTTTAAAAAATGCCCTTAGGATTCATTATAGTGATGTTAGTTTGGGTCCAGGAATTTTGGAAATACAGAGCAGAATGTTCGGAGGGGTACAAACGGAGCTCTCTACTATACCCCTCCAACGTCAGGTGGGGATAATATTTGATAAGTGATTGATTAATTTATTAGCCTAATTGTTGCAGCTTTATGTGCCATATTCACTATTTTATTTCTTATGTTGAATTTTGTTGATGTGTGTGACACAGCTGTGGACAGAGGTGACATTCATCATATTGTTGTGGATCATTTACACAGGTTTCTGAAATTATGAGTGTTTGCCAAATTTGACACAGCAGTTTGTACATAGCCACCATACTAAGAAAAGACCATCAGAACAAAATAATGCACCACCCTGTGATGTTAGATGCATTACTAATCAAACATTTTGACACAACTTTGACTGGTAAAGTATTGACCCAAAACCATCAAATGTTATCTGAAGTGCTGTAAATTTTTGCTTTTTGAGGCTGGAAATTCTAATAAACTAATCCTCTGCAGCAGAGGTACCTCTTGATCTTCCTTTGCTGTCATCAAAGCTAAATGTGGCTACTTTAGACGATGTAATATTTAAAACATGTTCTGAATTGTGTAACACTTTTGGGTTACCACAAAATTCCATACGTGTTCTTTTGCAGTCTGGATGTCTTCAGTATTAATGTACAATGTTGAAAAAAATAGAGAAAAACCACTGAAGGAGCAGGTGTATCCAAACATTTGACTGATAATTACATTAATCACATAAACATGCGACAGCCACTCAATGTGGAAAATTCTGGGTGGGTGCAGGTACAGAACAATTGTCATTGTTCAACAAGATGAGAGAAAACGGCCGGCAGCAAAAAGGAAAATGAAGGAGGAGATGAGTAAAGCATCTGCTCTTCCAGAAAAAAAGGCTCAAGGATTGAAAAAGGGACACACAAACATCTCAAGTCTGCTGAGTTATAGTCACATCCTATTCTTGATCTGTTATTTCTATCAAACTTCAGATTCTGCATTATCGCAGTCCAATGTGAGGTATGGACCTAACATAAATTTAGCTGGGTTAAAATGAGGAGAGGGTGCAGACTGAGCAGAGGTCGACAGTGAGAGGAGCTAAAAACAGATTACAACACTTCAGACAACACTGCCATGTTCAGCTGACAGAAAGGAGGAAAGAGATTTCAATGGAACAAATATGAACCATGTGTCTGTGTCATCAGTAATATCATGTGGTCACATGTCTGTCTTTTCAACACTGACTGCACCCTGTCAGTTACGCAGCAAACATACAAATACTGTTTAATATCCCTTCTCGGTAAGAATCTGTGGAACAGTCTTGAAAAGGTACAGTAAGTTTGGTTCTGATTTGAATGCTGATAATTTGTAAAAATTTCTTTTCATGTGTCCAGTGCAAATCAAATTTTCTGATTCCTTAACCTATTTTTGTTGAAACGAAGCACCGCCAATGTTTGCAGAGGGTGACTTCCTATTCTGAGCAGAACATAGGATCAGTAAAACAGCAGAAAATCATGTTGGCATCATTTTAAACCCCATGGAGACAGCAAAACCAGTGAATATTCAGCTTAATTTTCTGAAGCTGTTGAGAAACAGTGTTGCAGTGAAGGGACCACCACCCTGAATTATAAGACAACTGTGTATATATGACATTTTTCAAGTGCAATAATTTCCAACCCAAAGTCAAGGTCAAGGTCATTTGATGATTGAGAGGTGTCCTGGAGTTTAACCTGTCATATATTTGAATTTAGTCCCTGTAGACATAGTAGTTTTGGTGATGCATGTCAAAAAAGGTTTCTTATTATTTATTAATGCTGTGACCTAATTCATATGCAAATTAGATTGTGGTTGCCATAGTAACCTTTCCTCCTACCCTGACTACCCATGTGCCAAGTTTGGTTAGTTTGGGTCCAGGGACTTTGGAGATACAGAGCTGAATGTTTAGACAGGTACAGACTGACGTTATGAATATTTGCTGAATCGGACACAGCAGTTTGTTTGTCCATGGCCACCGTACTATAAAAAGACTGTCAGAACTGAAGAAGACAATTGGATGGATAGTGAAACTAACCAGTCCAGTTGCTGGAACTAACATGCAACAAAACTATGACCTGGATGAGTAAGAAGCTTCACAGACATGATAAAGATACAACTACAAAAATGTTTTTGCATGAGGCCTAGTGAATGCAATATGTGTGGATTGGGTTTTTTGCAATCTGCACCTTACCACTGCACCATGACATGCCACTACATCCTACGGACTGCACGTTTAAGACAACACTAAGTTGCATATAACATAATAAACACATGTCCTAGGACAGGTAAAGTGTACCGTAGTCAGAAATGAAATGAGGATTCGCCTCATCTCAGCTTCTGTAACAGTGTTATGTCTGTGAGTTCAATTTTTATGAAGTTATTACTAATTTGCCGTATAGTCATAACATCAGCAACTTGCAGGAGTTAACATTTGCTCATTTGATCAATGATTTTAACTATGCCAGTGACCAAATAATCAAACAAATGGGTTGTGTAAAGTATTTACCCAACACAAAACTGATGCCAGTGTTTTCAACAGTTTGCCAAACCACAAAAACCTAACAACCCAGTGTGATTTGTTGATGTGTATCAGTTCTGGAACAATCAGTCCTGCTGCGTGGTATAAAACATCAGTGAACCAGATGAGTCACCAATCATTTGATCCTTATTTGAGTCTCATGAAAACAAAGTCTTGTTCACAGATTCTTTGAGCCAGAAGCAAGAAAGACACGCAACAGAAAGTAGGAGAATGATTCAGTTAAGACTGTACAGTACATTGTCCAGAAGTGGATTAATAACTGCAGCAAAACATATGACTTCCAAAAATATAAATAAGTCTTTTAATATATTGGAGAAAAGACAAACTATGCTGGTCATCTGATACCCATCTCCATGTGTGTTTATATTGGATTAACAAGAAAAGTCCTTTAAGGGCAAAACACAGAAATAGTGCATGACTGGTGTGTCCATCATTCATTGTTTGTACACACAAACTTCTTTCTCAAAGTGAATTTCCAAAACTAACAAAAATGCTCTATAAGTGACAGAATGTGAGATTAAAACCTACACTTTTCCTAAATTCTTAAAAGCTCCGTGTCTTAACTCTTACATTTATATTTGTACTGTTTATATGTGTTTATTAAAGACTTTTGACAAAATAAAGTGCTTTGATCAGATTATTCTTTTCTAGTCCAAGAATCTCGTTGTAATTCTTTCAAACACACTCAAATGTCACTGTGAGGTGTTGTACCCACCCACTTTTCATTAGAAAACATCCTGATTGGGTGAACCACACTTCTTGCCCAATGTGACCTGAGATCAGGCTACTGCAAACACAGAATAATACTCTTTTCATGGTCAAATTTCTAAAAAATAATCATCAAAATGGAAAAAAAACTTCACATGTCTAATTTAATAGACAGGTGTTTAGGGAGAAAGATTACCCATTGAAAACTTAAGAAATTCTTAAGTTAACTCAACTTAAGAAACTCCCGCACACTAAATTGCATCATTTTTGGTCTTACATTTTCATCCAGCAAAAAGTTTGTCAAAACAGGTAGGACGTCTTAAATAAGAAATATGGGCAATCCTCATCATGATGTCATGTCTGCATTAGCAGATTAGCAAACAGTCAAACAGACATCAGTTTCCTGACTGAGAGAGTTAATATTTAAAGAAAATCACAAACGAGACATCACTTTAAAATTATTCCATTTCGGGGATACTGAAGCTCCATCAGACAAAGTGACATCCAAGACCACTACAGATCACAGACCAAAACAAAAACAGAACTGATTTTACTTGTACATGCAGCAACAATACAGAAGTTACTGTGTTTTGACCAAGGAGTATGAGTGGGAAAATGTTATACAGGAATACAGAGCTTTACTGAAAGTAGATGGCATAGAAATTTTTGACACCTACAATTTAACCGATGGGTGGATTGACAAAAATACAGGAATTAAAAACTGTCTACTGTGTATGTCAACAGATATTACAGAATATCTACTCAGCAGAGACAAGAAAGCTCTTCTCAGTTGTCTTCGTCTTGATTATTTGGAAGGTGGGTTGTAGCATTATTAAACTTATTATACTTTGTTTTATAGTTAAATGTCCCTAAATAATGTTAAAACTGGATTATATTACTAGACACCAGCCCTGTCAGAGATGATGAAGGTTAGATTTATAATATTTGACAGTTGTGCAGCTGGACCTGCTCAATTCTTTTCATTTCATTCAAAACAAAGACCGTTTTACGTTAATGGGATATGTGTAGTAAAAAATCAGTACTAATGTTATATGCTCTATCGATTTAACTAAAGCTTATTTTAATGTTTCAAGATTTACATCTAATGATGGTTGGTGTACTTACAAGCCGGATGTAACTCAAAAATAAGATGCAATTAGGTTTAGTAAAGTTGTCATTTATTTACTGCTTTCATTCACTTTTTTCATCTGCCAGTGTCTTCTGTTGCAGAATTACTGTAAATGTGTAGAATACAAATCATGGTTTACATGTACACTGTTGGCTGATACTAGATCTTGTGATGCGGTCATGCTGTTTTTTCCACCATTGTAGTTTATATTGACCTTGAGACAAACCATATACAACACAATGAAATCCCATCATTATTCACATACAGTTTAAAACTAAGTTTTAACAATGTTTAAGGACACAGCTGGTCACTTGTCCTTATCATTTATCTAACTTGCACATCTGCATGAGGTGTTTGGTTTCTGAAATTACCAAGCCAGAAAAACCATGCATACTCATAAGAGATGTGTAACTCACTTGTTGGTCAGTTGCTCATGGGTGCATGTACTAACTTTATCTTGAATATGATTGGTTATAAGTTGTGATGTTTCAAAATTTATAACATTTAAAATTGGCTCAGAAGGTGTAGCTAATGCATTTTAGCTTGACTGTGGTTAGTTACGACTTGTGATATCACAAACCACAAAAAAAATCAATATAGCTTCTTTTCTGTGTTGCCCATTTTGTTGTGAGGATTTCTCAGGACTGGCAGTACTGCGCAAGTATATTCACAGCTTTTATTTTCCATCACAGAGTTTATAGAAATCTCAAAATCCAAAAAAGATGCTTTTTCACAGTATGAGACTTTTAAATGCTTAAAGTCTGAAAGCAAAAATTTTATCATTTACATTATGGTAACAAACATTTTATCCCCTAAAGAAAGCAGAGGAAACAGATTTATTTCCCTATAACACACAGACACACCCAGAGTCAGAATTATACTGTTCTGTAACATAACACAAACACAGAAACACAATATAATCACAGACCTCAAGTATGAAGGTCGCAGTAAAGCAATCAAGCATTTGGTCTCAATTAAACCTCAGTTAAACACTATACTTTGGACAAAAAAGCCTTGCACCTGTCTTCTGTACAGAAATCCAACATTCAAGCCAAAAACTGACAGACAACAGCTGAAGTGGCCAGAACTTCAATTTTCACTTCAGACCAATATTAAAAAAAAAAACACAGCTATAAATCTAATGATACCATGAGCATTGTCTTTATTTTCCTCTTTGAGAGAAACTGGCAACCAGTGGCGAAGTGGAGGTCAAGGACCAGAGAGTGAGACTAACAGATTTTCTACGGGGCATCTTCTCTGGCTCCAACCGGCATTCCTCTTCTTCAGGGGCTCATCGACCCACAACCTCCTTCTCTGCTCATTTCCCCCTCCCTCTGTCACTCTCCACCTCCCACCGCCTTGTCAGACAGATGTATCCATTACACCACCCCTCTCCAAACCACAAATGACATTTATGACTCACCAATTTCACAGCTGAATTGCTAAACTTCACATTCGCCATAACAATACACCTCGGGGAAGAAACTAATCTAATAGGAAAAACACTCAGTTAGTGGCGACCGTAAGGCAGTTAATGTGCCAAAATTATCATGGGACCAAAGAAATGTTTTATGTGTGAAGAGTAAGATGCAGCTGTGCTCTGTCTGAATAAAATGCCTTCACTATGACTAAGTTTACAAGTACCCTAGTATTTATAGTGTTAGTCTGTGTAATTATTTCAAAAATAATTCTTAAATTGAAGTATTATATTAAAGTGCTTTACTTTACTGTTGAGGCAGACAGAGAGCTCAAAATGATTTTTAATTATTTTTACCCATTTTCAGCCTTAAAATTGCTGCTGGCTAATCTTTTTGTGGCGACATGGTGGTGCAGTAAGTAGCACTCGTGCCTCACAGCTAGAAGGTCCTGGGTTTGATCCCAACACCGGGTGGTGGGGCCTTTCTGTGTGGAGT
>JAQQAE010017993.1:0-11308 GCA_029823295.1 Pseudamia nigra
TAGCTACCATATTCATATTTTGATGCATGTCGCTGGTTAAGCATGTACACAGTTCACACACAGTACATGAAGTTAATTTAATCCTCCACGCATGCATAAAACACTTGATACACCAAAAAAATGAATATGCTTGTACAAAGAGTTCACATATGATACATGAAAATATCGTATGGTATTTTAAAAGCTAATTTAGTTCTGTCTGTTTCCTTTTGAGGTTGATTTGTGCCATTATTTCCATTACGGTCAACGTGAACAGCCATTTGTTTTTCACCAACAAGGGGTGGGGCCTTTGCACCAGTCTAATGCACCACAACTCAAAACAAAACATGTCAAGCTAAAACCTAGGATCACCTGCCTATGCCTGACACACAGGCAGATCTGTAATGAAGGCGCTTTCTGTTTATCTCAGAACTCTGGTTGGAACTGGCAGTGACGTAAACCCTGACCTGAGAAACATGGATGCGTACTGAAAGCTCATTCAGAGTATAGACAACTTCAAAAACACGTCCACGCTGAGTGATCGCAACTGTATGTGGTAATTTGGAAATTCAAACAGCGTAGTAACATGCAATGGATGACAAATGAACGGTACTATGTGCGTGACTGATGTAATAAACAAATACAACAGAAATCAGCAGTGTGCAATCAGTCGTTTGGAGTGGCAGTTGTATTAAAGAAAGTCTGACTTCCTAGCACAGCTGGAATGCACCTATCAGCGTGTTTCCTGGTGAAAAGTGGGTGGGTACAACACCTCACACTGAAATCAAAGCATGTGTGCTGGAGATGCAAACACAACCATGAATTAAAAAAACAAGTAAAATTCAAATCAGCATGCTTTATTTTGTCAACCGAAGGCTTTAAAAGACACATAAGCTGTACAGATACGTTATATGAGACCTTTAAGACACAGGACAGGAAGCTGCAGTAACAGCACTTAAAAGGATAAAACAACCCCTCATTGGGATTTCCCTCTTGTGTTGGGAACATCACTAATTTTCTGTCCTTTTCCAGTCTGTGACTAGACAGGGTTGTGAAATCTGACTCCAAATTCCCTGTTTCCACAAAAAACCAAAAACATAACCTTAAAGGCATCTGCCTGAGGGTGGACGAGCAGAAGGCCAGTGGTTATTTTCAACCCATTAACTGCACTGTAAGCCAATGGGTCACACTATTGCTGCAATGTTTCTATGCCCAAAATAATGTGCTTCCAGTCTCAGGCTTTGTGGATGCAAATCAATCATGCCTTAAGGATACAGACAGTCTATTATAATGCAACACTGGGGAATAAAGGCCAAAGTGTGAAGGGGGTTCTTCTTCATGACTTCTGTTTGTTTTGTTGCGCGGTCCCAGTCTGGCCTTGGTTGTGCAAATAATGTACATGCAAGCAATGTTTACTAGGTGAAAACATGGGTCTAGTGAGTGAGCCAGTCAGACAGCAGCACGCACGGGTGACCTTTGAACCGCACGGCCAAAGCAGAGACGTTATGTTTCCAGTGTGAAGCTTTGTTCTTGGAAACTTAATCAGCGTGAGGCAAAATGCACCTGTCAACACGTGGCATCCCTGTATTCTCACCATAATCTTGTTTTCTGTGTTCTGGTGAATTGTAATTGCATTTATTTTCTGCTTAAGTTTATTAAAGAGCAACATATTGACGCCTTCTTAAAATAATTGCCGAGGATTTTTCAGGAAACACAAAAAACTGAACCTGCCTAAGTCACACTCTTAGCATAGGCAATTATACTAAAGGGGTAGAATGGCACGATCTGTTTAGCTCAGGGTGTAGGCAATTTTACCAGAGGTGGCCAGCAATATGAGGAGATGATTTAGGCAAAAAAAAAAAAAAAATCAGTTTTGTAAAAAAAATTATTTTAAGAGGGTGACAATATGGGGAAAAGTTAACCTATAAACCATGAGTTTACACGTGAGAGTGCTGACAAAATAAAGCGTGCTATTCTCTGTTTTCCCAAGGGTCACATTTGAATTTTACCATATCCGTGTACTTTCATTAGAGAACCCTCTGATTGGCTAAAACGGAGATCATTTCGGAAGTGACCTAGTTATATTTTGACACATGGCTACTGTGATGTCACAAGCTGCAAACCTTCAAAATCAGCTTGTTTTCCTTGTTGTCCATCTTGTTATGTGGAATTCACAGGACTCGCAATAGTGATCAATGACGTACATATTTTCACAATCGATAGATGAATATGAGTATCCGATAAAAGTGGATTGTTCCAGTATGGGACCTTTAAACTCTAAATCTACACCTATAAAGCTTATGATTGGAACACAGCTTGACCTCTGTGGAAAATTTGCTTGGGTCATTTGAATGTTTAGGAACATTTTCTGCAGTGTAAACACAATATAAAACAGATTTAACTTTATCGCCAGGCATGAGATGGACAATGAACAACTTCAAAAGCACTAGCAGCCTTTTAATGTGCTCTTTCTTGTGGTTAAAGTGGATTGTGGCATTAAATTTGAGATGCTCCCTGGTCAGATTGGCTGCATGCCGGCTGCCTGATCCAACAAAGGGAATTAAGACACTGTTCATGGGCTGCAGAGGAGGGAATGGGATGAATCCAGTTACACTCATAGGCTGCTGTTTCAAACAGTCAAGCCGGATTTCAAACATATAAAACAATGTCTTTTGTGCCAGCACCACATAGACACAGCGCGACAAAACCATCGGCCATTACCACAGGCTGATCTCCCCCTCCCTCTGAACTGAACAGGGTGGAGACTCCAGCCTCCATCTACCTCCTGTTCACAGGCAGAAGGGAAACCGAGGGTGGAAACACCTTCAGCCGGCCCCAGCACAGCCACAAAGCATGGTTAGGGGCGCGTAATTAACAAATAACAATGGAACCCGGTTTATTTGACACTCCCAGGAAAGCTGCGCCCCTTTTCCCAGGCGACCCAAACGCAGCACTCCCCTTTTCTCCCCAAGAAAAGGTCTGTTCAATGGCCGCACTGGGGGCTCTCAAACCCCCCATTCACACAGCCAGCCACAACACACTGCGGTTTAAAAAGTCTGGCACATATTCACCTGTAATTACCACTTAAAGCAAGAACCATATTGCTGCTTTTCCGTAAGAAAACACAGCTTCTCCGGCGTTTTCCTTCGTGAGGACACATCTACGATGGGCTATGGTTATATTTGCTAATAACCTTTTATTAATGCAACTAATTGCAGTCTGTTTAGATCGTTTTTAAAGGGTTGAAACCGCCTTATAGAGTTATAAACATGCCGGAATATTACACAAAAATGTACTTACAGCCAAATGGGATTCACAAAGAGGGTCCTCTCCTCTCCTGTGTTCTCCAGAGGGGATAACACTGCCCTGGGGGGTTCAAACAAAACTCCTACTGATGTGTTCTGTTGTCTAGTTTTTAAAAATACAAAAATCTTCTCAAAACGTGCCTCTTCGTCTCATGTTTTCCTCACGTTGCCTCGTCTAGCCGTACAATGATCCCATTCCCTTTCCCATTCTTCTCTCATAGAGCTGCGGAGGAGACACGCTGCGCGTCTCCGTCGTTTCCTGTCCAGCCCCGAACCGGCGCTGCGTTCAGGGTCTGTCGGAAATAAGGGCCTTGCCTTTCGGACCACTGCTAGAGACACAAGAAAACAATTCATTTACGTTTGAATTTACACAAGAAAGAAATGTTTACACTTCCTTGGCGACTTAAGGTGAAAAAAATGACACAATGTGACGGTATTTTTTAGCAAACCTCGCTTAATTGTTTTATCACTTAAAACCTCCATTTAAGAAAGTTATTTGACTCTTCCTCTTATAGAATAGAAACATTATTCGATCATCAATTAAAGCATCCTAATGTACTAGGGGTCAGCAGCAAAATTAAAAATGCAACACCTAATGGAGCAATTGTAAATTGACCTGATGTAGGATTAAAGACTGGTCGGAGGACATTGAACGCAGCGTCAGCATCCAGCACTTCGTCTACTCCTCAACCAGTGCCAGCGGAACAATTAAGCATCTAAATAAAGCACATTAAAGGTTCTTACTCACCTAAAAGCCCGAGCCAGACAAAAGGAACCCATTAGAGATGAGGAGATTATTTGGTGATAATCATACGGACACATGTCATGACCATAAACCGGTCAATCCTCTTTATTTCAGTTCATTTTCCCGGGAGACCCAGAATGACAGCCAACATTTCGGGAATTTTTTTAAATCCTCATTTCAAAATCCTGTGAATCTGTCACCATGTGTTGCCATACAAACTATTATTTTTTGCCCTTTCATGGCCTGTAATCCCCAGTCCTGCCGGTTAAACCTGCATGAAATAAAGTAAAAGACTAATGGTGCTGATGCAATAACAGTTTTCTCTATGTGTATGATGATTTTTTGGGAAATTCTTGTTTGAAAGTGTCAACCTGACTGATCAAAATTGTATACGTTGTTGCCACCTAGTGGACACGTTCGGCTATTGCTCATTTTCCATCCACCATCCATCCATTTTCTACCCCTTCATCTTCGTGAGGGTCGAGTGGGGGGGGGATGCTGGAGCCCATCCCAGCTGACCTGAGCGAAGGCAGGGTACACCCTTGATGAGTCGCCAGTTCATCGCAGGGCTGACACATTGATGTGAAAATAACCCTGTTAAATATTAACAGTGGTGAAGGTGAACTTTCACTGGAGCACAAACAGAAGTTCAACAGTGGAAAAATACTCTATATTCATGCATTTATACCTTACATAAGTAAAGGTACAAATACGTCAAATACAAAAATTAAAAGTGACCCATTTCAGAATATATTTTTGCTGACAAATCTGTGTGTTTACCTTCCATGTTGCAGCCATTAATGGTGGGATTCATTCTAATTACTGTATATACCGAGGTGTAGTTTGTGGAAAAAACATAATAATCAACAAAATGAACAAAACACCAAAAAATGAACAGAATAATCAAGAAGTTGAACAAAATAATCTACAAAATGTGAAAAAATGAATGAAATGATCACAACAAATATAAAAACAATCAACTTAATGTAAAAAAAAAAGGTGTGTGTCCCACAGTAATTTTTGTATCCACGGACACATCACCATATTTCATTCCCCACACTTTAGCAAACTCAGAAATATCAGTTGCAAACTGTTCAACATCCATGTTTCTCACTCTGTTGAGGGAACCTTGAAGTGATATTTAACAGCGCAGGATCTTTAAATTTATGATAATCTCTTCATCAGTGAGTTTGAGAGAACACGTGTGGAATAGGTAATAGTTATGGCAACTGCACTCATGGGGTAGGACTAACACCAGGGGTCGGCAAACTTTGCAGTACAAAGAATAGAATAGAATAGAATAGAATAGAATAGCTATGTTGTCATTATACAAGGCACAACGAGATAAAAAAGAGCATAGAAAGACAGGGAAAAAACTGTCTAGAGCCTAAAATAATATCTGAACCCCTTATGAAGCACATGACACGTGACATACATAAGTATGTTTCATTGTGTTTTTTTTTATTTTGTTCATTTTTCTTCATTTTCTTTAATTCTTTTGCAAATGTTATTAGGCTGTTAATTTCTTCTTTATTTTTATTTTTTATTTAATTCATTTTTGTTCAGTTTCCTAATTTTTTTTCTTAATTTGTTCAGTTTTGTGGGACTGTTTTGTTCATTACTTTGCTTATTTTTCTTTAATTTGGTTATAACTTGACTACAATTATTTCATGTGTTTTTTGTTCATTTTCTGGTTCATTTTTCATTCAGATAATTTAATATTCAAGTAATTATTGTACATTTTGGTCAGTCTCCCTCAGCATTTTGTTCATTTTCTGAGTTATTGAGGTCAGATTTGCCTTCAGCATGCTCATTTTATTCCTATCATTTTTGTTCAGTTTTTTTTTGTTTTTGCTCACTATTGTTTCTTTTCTGGTAGTTTTGTTCATTCTCTTTATTGTATTGTTTAATCTTGTTTAATTCCATCAGGTTTGTCTTAATTTTTCTTCTTTATTTCGTTCACAGTTCACAGATTTCCATCTTAGGAAAGAGGAGTTTTTTATAACCTGTAAAGAAAACACTACAAATCTTAAATATCAACACATTTGGAGATGCACTGTTTTCAGTGGAGTAGAAGCAAACCAAAACTTCAAAAATCAATCTCCAAACGAATAAATAGAGCTGGATAAAAAGTAAAATACTGGTACCTCACATGTGAACTTGGTACCCGTAAGTGCTTATTTACGTTCCACCACTGGCACAAACATTGAGACAGAGGAAAATAAAAGAGCAACAGCCTTGTCCTCTAATGACATTACTACAGTTTAACAAACACTTGTCTTAGAGTAAATAACATCTCAGACATCAAAGGTCATACACTCTGGGAGCCAGCGGAAACTTTAGAGGGGGAGGCGTTTACTGCCACAGGATGTTTTTCCTTCAGAGAGGGTGCGCGAGCTTCAGTCACTGTGACACCACTTCAGTCAGAGACGTGACGAGGACGTGATGCTCTCACACTAGGGTTGATGGTGTTGCAGTAACAGATCAGACCTCACTGTAGCATGGAGCTGGGAACTTCAAGTTTTAGGTCGTGAAGACAAGCTGCACGCGCGCAAGAGATGAAGATGAGTGTTTGGATGTTGATCTTCCTCCTGGGATGCAGGTCGTTTAAGGCCACTCAGTCTTGCAACTTCAACTGTAAAGGTACGTTTGAGAATTTCTGCAACTTTCACTGCAGACTAACAGTCACTTCTAGTATTTCTAGCATTGCACCGTAACGGACACTGTTATTTATCAGTAAAAGGCTTGAGAAATCAAATGCATTTTGTGAACCGCGGTGACTCTTTACTGCGCACGTGTGGATAGGGTGAGATCAAGAGTGTAGATTTCGTCTGAACATTGAGGGGGATAGAATAATGGAGTAAAGGTGAACAAAGATAATCAAGAAAATTTTAAAAAATTAACAAAATAATTAGGAAAATGAGTAAAACTTAACAACATAATTGAGAAAATTTTAAAAGCGAACAAAATCACTAGAAAGTTCGTAAAAATGAACAAAATACCCTGGCGGGTGAACAAAATTAAGGAATAATCAAGACAATGTGCAAAAAGGAACATAAATAATCAAGAGTTCATTAAAAATGAATTAAACAATTAAGAAAATGAACAGAATGAAGAAAATAATCAAGAAACTAAACAAAAAAAAAACAAACAAACTACCCAAGAAAATTAATCAAATAACCTGGAAAAAAGCCCAAAATATTCAAGAAAATCAGTAAAATTGAACAAAACAATGACGAAAATGAAGAAAAATGAACAGAAAATATCCCGAAAGCAGTAAAAAAAACCAAAACAAAACAAGCAAAACTAAGCAACAAAATGAGTAAAAATATGCCAAAAAACCCCAAACAAGAATGAAAAAAAGAAAATCAGCAACAAAATGAAGAAAATAAGTGCTAAACTAAAATGAACAAAATCTTCAAAAAAAAAAAAATCAGCATAAATAAATAAATAATATAAATAATACAATCAACTCAATAATGACCAATTGCAGTGTTTTAAGGTTTTAAGGGAAAAAAAAATCTACATATCATATAAAGTGAAGTGTTTTACTGAGGGGACAAATGCACATTTTACAACTATTGAGGACGAATCGTCCAGTCCCCCTGAAATCTACACCCACCTACCCAACTTTTTCTGGGCAACTGAATTCTAAAGATCAGTCGTGTCAAGTTATAGATTTTGCCCTTGTGAATAGTTGCAAGGGGTCATAAAAGGTCGATTTATAAGAAACAGAAGCTACCAAATGACCCTGAGTAATTAGTTACTGACTGTGGGTTCGATTATTTCAGTTAACTGTAGTAATACCCACTGCTGGATTCATTTTTGTCTCATTAGTTGCAGAAAATAGGAGAAAATCCACATCAGGTTGAAGTGCGTGCAGAAAGGATGCACTATGCCACCAGTGTGTGCGACAAAAAGTGCTGCATGTTACAAACCACAATGTCAGGGCACAGTTGAGTCACTCCAACTGATTCACAGTATGCTGCTCACATGGCAAATTTCAGTTTTTACCTGAAATATCAGAGGTGAAATGAGCTCAGATGTGCTGTTGTTGAACTCATTCCATGTGTGGGTGGATTTACAGTGAAATGACAGGTTTCAGCTCGGGAAATTAAATGCAAACAAACCAGTCTGCAGAGGAAATGGCTCACAGCGTCTCCCGCAAAGTCACTGCTGCTCTGAACTAACTCAAAACATTAACATGCTCAGTCTGACATTGTTTTCTGTCTCCAGAGTCGCTGCACGTGGTCTGCGTGCCTTCCAACGACACTGTGCGTGTGCCATGCCCGACGCTGGACGCTCTGGAAGTGACCTTTACCCTCATTAAAAACGAGGACTCGGTTTCAACGTATACATGCAACAGCAGGGAAAATAAAACCGTTTGTAGTCAGAAGTCACTCTCCAACACTGTGTTTCTAAAAGGCAACCAGACTACTTTCATCCTGACTGTGACAAATGCCAGCAGCAATGGGATTTACCAATGTGAGGGTAGATCTGTGTACCCTCCCCCTATTAGAAAAGAGCTAAGTCCTTTTAAGACCCTGGTATTAGTACAAGGTAAATATTCATAACAAGTGCTGACACTTGTCTGTGATCATGGCTGCACATACAGCAACTTACACTAACCGTGTATCATTGAATATTCTTGTGAAGGACATCAGTGCCAGGGTGAAAGAGCAGAAGAATGCAGTCTTACAGATGTGGGCCCGGTGTGGATCGCCGCGATGGCGGTTCTCTGCACCTACAGTCTGATTGTATCCATCATCGCCGTGGTGAACTCGGTAAGACACACAGTATGTTCTTCAACAGGTGAAAAGTCAAGGAAATATGCATGTGTTATCAGTAGGGCTGTGAAAATTAACACATTAACACACAATAACTCATACATAAAGGAAAAAGTGATTAAAATCTTATGTTACATTGGACCCACGTCACTGCCAACTTCTTTAGTATTTACTGCTTTAAAGTCAATTTAAGATAAGATAGACTATTTATCCCACACTGGAGAATTTCCTTTGTAACAGCAGCATACAATGTTTACACAGAAATGTAAAAGTATAAGTCTTTACACATTTTGAAACAAATTATATTAGTTACTGGTGAAAACAATGACCCAAGTGTAAAAAAGCAAAAACATCTCAGCAGAACATTACAGAGGTTAAGTTCTACAAAGCAGGTGGAATTTTCTTAGTTACACACGTTTAAATTAGAAAAAAAAAGACATTTTAATGTAAAATTAGTAATTTTAGTCAAGTGTCTATATCACCTTCTATCATGAGTGTTTTTGCTCCCACAAAATGAAAAACAACAAATGGGTATTAATTGTGATTAATTGAAATGAATCCACAATGACCCTGTAATTAATCAGATTAAAATTTTTAATTGTTTGACAGCCCTAGTTATCAGCAACATGGTTCCAAAAATGTGAATTACTGTAAAATGTGAACAGAACATGATGATTTGTAAAACACAACATTTAAATGACAGCAGCACAAACACAACAACTAAGATACTCCATTGTTTTTTGATGCCGGCAGCAAGTTTAAAAAAAGTTGAGTCAGTCGAAATGTTGCACAATGCTTAAAAACACATTTGTTGGAATGTCTTTCTGAAGTGAAGATGCAAAAGGTTTTACCACATTTCGTTAAACTGGTCCAAGCTTTAGATGTACTGAGGTGGAAATTCTTTTTGAAAATCATCCAGCTTTATTATCAGTGGTTAGTTCATAAGAAGGAATCTGTGATGTTATGGGGGTGCACTGCTGCACACTGCACAGTAATCTGCACATTTGTTGAGGCAACATTGATGCTGAACAGTGTATTCAGATTTTGGAGCAACATATGTTGCCATGTAGACGTATCTTTAGGGATGGTCTTGTTTATTTCAGTGATCACATTCTGCGCATTTTCTAAAAGCATGGCTCTGCAGTAGAGAGTCCAGATGCTGAAGTGACCTGCCAAAAGTCCCAACGCTGTCACTTGCAGAAAGACGTGATGCAAAAGTGGTAAATCCTGACCCAACTTTTTTGAAACATGTTGCTGCCATGAAATTCAAAATGAGCATGCAATTTCCAAAAAGCAATTACATTTCTCAGTTTTGATATGTTACTATTTTCCATTAAATATTTCATCACATTCTGTTTATAATTACATTTTTCACTGACTCACCTTTTTTTGGAAACACCGATATTTCTTGTAAATCACACAGTATTTTGTGGTTGTTTACTTGCTTGTGTTTGTCGCAGGTTAAACTGAAGAGAACAGACTCCTACAGTGACTACATTAACACCAAACCGAGGCCCTCGAAGGATCGCAAGAGGAAGAAAGGCATCCAGACGCCGATACCTCGATATTTCTGACTCCACAAATGTGCCTCATTCCACCATTTGCACAACATTCCTTAGATTAAGGTCCACATTTTCACCATTAACTAGCTGCATACTATCATACATATTATCTCTTTAACTCTTTATAAAGCACTTATTCAAACCTTATTCTGCAGGATCATATTCTACAAATGATAGTCTATTACATATAGGACCAGACCATATTTATAATGCGCTATAATGTTAGTTACTACCGTGAGGCCCATACTGAAGAAAGCATATCAAGATCGTAATACATGTGGAGCATTTTTTTAAATTGTAATTTTGCTTTTATTTTGCCTTTTGCATCATTTTCAACATCCTGTAGTTTTTTTTTTTTGTTACATCTTCTGTACTCACCTTGTCACATTTTTTGGCATCTTTTATGTGATGTTTTCATCTTCTTACAGCTTATACGCCATTTTTGTTTATTTTACACTATTTTCATTTAGTCTTATTTTAGTATGGTTCAGTTTAAATCTAAAGCTGCAGTTGAATATTGTCATACAGAATAAAACAATAAATGCTTTGCATGTCTATTAGAGAGCTACTATATATGACGGTAACTAGTGTGTGATTGCTGACTGATTTAGGAATCAACTCATTGTCTTCCTCTCTTTTTATTTATTATTCTGTACATTTTTCAACATGCTAAAATGACACTTTATACAATTAAGACCATTCAAATGCCAAAATGTTCTGCTTGTGGAGGATATTTCTGCTATTACATTCCACATTTCTATCGCTTATACTTTGTACAATACAGATTTTTTTGACAAAAAAATTTCCAATTGAAATGAATGGGATGGAGGAAGAATCGTGCGGTGCAGTGGAAATCGATGCTGTGTAGAAAATCTGCTGAGCTTGTTCGGGACCTATCTCCCATTAACGTTCATGTTTCTAATGTTTATA
>JAQQAE010017994.1:0-11308 GCA_029823295.1 Pseudamia nigra
GATAGGGTGAGATGGAGGCAGATGATTTGCTGTGGCGACCCCTGAAGGGAACAGCCGAAAGGAAAAGAAGAAGAAGTTGTTCCTTAATGTGTTCTCTTTTGCACATTTCTTGCTCATTTTGTTCATTTTTCTTAATTTACCTGATTATTTTGTACATTTGTTGCTTATTCACACTTACATTTAATCTTGTGATTATATTGTTCATTTTTGGTCATTTGACAGCTTTCTTTGCCTACACTTAATTTTTTTTTATTTTGTTGCCCGTTTTGTTCTTCTTGTACATTTTTGTGATTATCTTTGTCATTTCTTTGCTTGTTTCGTTGCTTAGCATATTAATTTAGGTAATTAACTTGATTATTTTTTCATTCTTTAAATTAATTGATTATTTTGCTAATTTTCAATTTCAACCTTTTTTATATCCACTCATTGAGCTGTGGCCAAATGTAGCTTACTACGAATAATTTTTTTTCACCACAAATGTAACTGAGTAAGAGTAAAAAGTGTTTTATAAAACAACTACTCTCATAACTACATTTTAGTAAATAACAAAGGTAACGTCATGACCTTAAGCCATTACACATCATATGTTACATTCATGCATTGGATGCACTGCTTTGTCCACTTGCAGATGACAATACGGGCATTTTTTTAATGTATAATTCTATTTTTATTCTGCATCCACCATATTTTTATGACTTTATTTGTCAAAAACACAACGTTTATATTCCCAGGACTTCATATTCTTACTGAGTCTACCAAAAGTCTCTTTAAAATTGGGGTGAAAGCCTTTCAATATGCCTTTAAATACATTTTAAGGGACTCAACATGAAATGAAATTAAAGGAACTGGTCTCATTAAACATATTCAAACTCATCTTAAATTTCATGGAGATAGACGCATCTGGTGGTCGCTGTTTTGCCTGATTCCAGACCTTTGATGTCTGATGGATACATCAGACATCAAGCAAGATGTTAGCAAGATGGAGCGACTTGCTAAGCCGAGGCTAGGCTACAAAGCTTTTGAATGTGAAATTTCAAAGTTTTTTGAAATTTGAGGCATTTCCATCAAGATATTAAATACACATTTTCAAAATCCACATGTAATTAAAATGGGAACCTGCCTAAAGGGAAATGAGAAATTGCAGGACAAAAATACCAGATAATTGCAATTTCGAGCTGAGAGGGCAAACAAAGACAATCTCAAAAAACAATGACAATGGATAAAAACATAGTGAAATATTCTACAACGAAAAAGATAAATGGAAAACCAAGAAAGAAGAAAACTCCAGGGCCATTATTCACACCGTGGCCAAACTTGGAACGAGAGCTCAAACTGTCACACCCTCACTCATCATCACAACTCATCACGCACTGACCGTGTCGATGTGTGTATGCGAGTGTGCTTGCAGATGTCTTGATCATTGCTCATTCCACGGGAGCAGTATTTCTTTTGACTTGTCTCTTAGCTCACTTCTCAGCCCATGGTGTGATGTACAACCGTGTGATCATAGCTCACTGAGAGGAATCCGAACTTCTAAGAAATCATACTTCTCCACAGCATGAATCAGCAGCCACTGAGGAATCTCACTTGTAGCCAAGCACTTTTCTGCAAAAACAGCAAATGTCTTTTAGCAGAGATGTGACCAAAATAAGAGAGTGACACAGCACTCCTTGAGACTTAATGACAGTCTGTGGTGCAGGTCTTCATTGCCCAAACTGGATCCTAAGACTTTACTACTGTTGTCTGTATTTTATTTTGATAAAGCCTTTCCTTGTTCCGTTCCATTTTTTAACATTGTGAATTATTTTGAGTAAATTTTAACTGTAATAAATAAGCCAGTAGCTACAGATTCCACTAGTGTTTCAGAATTACAAAGTAAAATATATATAAATTGTAATTTTACTATAGAGCTATACATCACATGAGACCTATACATGGACCAGATTCAGGGAAGTTTGTGACGCTTACAGAACCAACCAGCCTGTCCTCACCTCTGTACTGATAAAAATTGGGTCTCATTATTTTATAAGGCATAAACAGAAGTGGGTAGAGTAGACAAACAGTACTCAAGTAAATTTATTGTTGTGTTGTAATTCTAATGACTCAAGAAAAGGAATGTTTCATACAAAAATAACTTCATATCATGGAATTTATTACAACTTAATGTATTGCCTTCAAACAGGTTTTTTGGCCATTTTTGTTTCTCTCCATAACCTTGATCATTTGTTGTGACTTTTGTCGATTATTTTGTGCATTTGTTTTTTTTAACCAATGTTATTCCTTAATTTGTTAGTTTTGTGGGGTTTTTTTTACTAATTTTGTGTCATTTTTGTTGACCTTTTTCATCAATTTTGCCCATCTCATTGCTTATTTTATTGATCTTTTGTTCAATTTCTTCACTACATTAGTCATTTTTTGTAATTTACTTGATTACTTGATAATTTACCTGATTTTGCTCATTTTTTTCATTCCCAGTTTGATTAGTTTTACATTTTACTTTACTTTGTTCAGTTTTGTTACTGTTCTTGCTCATTTTGGTAATTTCGTGATATTTTGTGCAGTTTAGTTCTTATGCGCAAACTCCACGTTTGGGTCCTTCTCGGCTGAGACCCGGAAGTGACTTTTGTTGTCCGGGTCAAAATTTGTTGTCCGATGCAAATTTTTTGCAGATTTTTTCTTTGGTATCCAAATTTTTTGTTGTCAGGGGCACCACTGTATTACTATAGGCTTCTTTCCACCACAGGAACTTCAGGGTAATGTTACGGGTCTGGGGCCATTGGTGCATGTCTCACTGCAGGAACAGGCCCCATGGGTCAAATTACACTAACCTTTACAGGGTCTAATTGAGCCCCTGCTTCAGGGTACAGTAGGTATTCCAAACGGCCCTGAAAACTCCAGACAGAGCTTAAAGGTTTACTCAATGCTAACTGGGTATACCCAGAGCAGGATATAACATCAATAGGAAACAAGCAGCATTTTTAAAGCCCTGCAAAAGATGAGTAGTAAATAGTAGGATTCGGGCTTTTCTGAAGTGTCTTCTCATCTCGTTCATCGCATCCACCCCCATGTATGCACAAAACACACAAAGCAGAACTGCGGCAGCTACCCCAGCTCCCTCCATGTTTATCTTTGTCCTCGATGTCATTTTCTCTGCTTTTACTCATGGCATGTCTCGGTTTATGTCCCACGACCACGTTTACACTAGAATTACATTGGTGGTGGGTCCTACCCTGCAGTGGAGACATGCAGCAGCCAAGAAGGCCGAGTGAGAGGATGTTCCTGTAAATTCTACCTACCCCCTTTTACCTCTAATTCCTCACCATTTAATCAGCAGTGAGAGCAGAGCAGGGAGTCACCCATGTAACTTCAGTTCCTCCAGTTTATTAGTGTATTGCAGATACACCTTGATCTGTTATTTGCTGGAAGTGGGATAGGAGAACCCTGGGGTTGCATGACCAATTCTTTGCCCCGAAGTGCAAGTTATCTTTTGTTTTTGTACAGTAATGTAGTAAAAAAACATGTTAGGTTTTCACTAGTGAGGTATTAGTTTTGAGAGGGCTAGGTTTTCCCCTTTTCTGGTGTTATTTGTTGCACATGACATATGATCCTTAATAGAACCAAGCAGCCAAAAAGACAAAAAATCTATAGCGATATGTAAGTTCGAAATGGCCTGTTATGGGAACCAGGAATGCAAGTAAAAAAAATCTACCAAAGGCAAATTGCATCACTGACAACTAAACCAATATGCATAAAACTTGTCTAGACTTTAACATGCCAGTTGAATGTAGGCTTTGACCTGCATTTGTCCACAGGCACAATGAGACAAAGAGTGTGCAGCACAAAATGATGGAAAGAAGGGGCAGAGCCAAATGTAGGGAGAAAAAGAGGAGCAGATGGAGGGAGGGAAAGCAAGACGAGCAGTGGGGCCTGTCAAACTATTAACGTCGTAGTGTGAGCCCGAGGCTCTTGGTGACACAAGAGATGAGTGGACATATTTAGCATAGCCCACCAAATGTGCACACACTTACACACACATTCCAGGATTCTCTGCAGCAACCAGCCAACTCATTACATCCTATAATCCCAGATTTGAAGTAGCCAGTGACGTGCTCACATACATATAGAAATGAAACCCAGTGGTTGCAGAGATATTGTATTGTGTGATACGCTTTGGTTCACGGTTAGAGTGACTGAGTTCAGTGCCTACATGTTAATTTTTTTTTTTTGGAAAGACATGTATTTGTAAGAGTAGTTGTTTAGTTGAATACTGTTCACTCACTCAGCTACGACGGTGATGTAAAAAATGTTACATTACACTCCATACCTTAATGGACAGGAGTAAAAAAGTTTCAATGACAAAACCTGACATAGCAAATGAAAGAAAAAATGAACAAAATAATCCAGCATGTTTTTATTAAGTAAAAAAAAAAGACAAAATAACCAAGAGGGACAAAAGAGCAACAAATCCTCTTAATCCTCTTTGTCTTCTTTGGTTCTACAGATCATGATGACACATGTACTGACGTATTTGATATAATGTTCAGCACCATATTCAGAGCATATAGTGAGAAGCTGTTGAAGTCCAGCAATATAAGGACTAAGAACCATGAGATCATCTGCAGACATGATATGATTCACCAGAGTATTTCCAGTCACACACACAGTATTTCAAGCTTTCAGCTGCTGTGTCGAACCACCTGAATTTGTCCTTTTCCTCTGCAGAGAAAAATGTCTTCTTCAGAGCGTCTCGCATTTTAATAAGGTGCTGTTCACGCAGCTTGTTCATCTTGTCCTGGTACTGATCAGTAGTTGTAGTTCAGCCACGGCTCCAGGGGAACACAAACATTTTCGCGTACACCTCTGCGTTCTTCTGTCGAGTTGGATCTGTATACAGGTGTCTGCGCAAATTTCCAGCAAACACTATACCTCAGCATCAAAGCAACTCGTGAAGCCGCGACCATTGTTTTGAAATGGGTGTACTGAAGGACGCGGTGATTTTATGTCATATTCGCGTACGGTTACCGTGCTCATACAGGTGCGTGACCAACCTTGCCGTGCCCCGGCCCACCTCTTCCAACCACGCTGAGGCCCGGGGCCAGAGCGCAGCTTGATTGTACTCACATTACTCAAACGATCCGCGCTAAAGGTGTGAAACGCGCCCAGGCGCGGAACAAACTGCCAGTGTGAGTGCACACTAAGTTACATATATAAAAAATCTCTGATCATACTTGAATTTCATATCATAAGTATTAGCAACACTATGTATTTGTGATAGGAAGGAAATTATCTTATGTCAAGTCAGCACACCACCATGTAGAGTCACTACTGTTTGTGTTCCAGTTAAACTCACCAATCAGGTAACGCTCAGAATGAAATAACATGAAATCTCACCCTAGCTACCAGCATGAGTCAGGGGTCCTGACAGACGAGTGTGTGAGACTTCATAATGAGCTAAAGATCTTAGGCAAAGATAATGACCAACAATAGCATTATCTGTCAACCTGTATGCACAAACAGGCAAACAACAAACACATCTATTAAGTAATCTCCACCTGGAGGCTACTGGTCAATTTAGGTCAGCAGAGCAGGGATAGCATGAGTGGACAATCACACGCATATACTCACACAGATGTAACAATGTGGTATTCAAAAAGGCATAAAGCAGAATGTGCTCTTCCTTAAATCAGCCATCAGACTTCCTTTTCTCTCAGTCTGTCACTCTTATTTTCGATTCCTAAACCATCTCATGTGTTATGAAAGTTGCAGATCTAGCAGTTCAGTTTACAAATCTGATGACACAAAGGTGGGGAAAAGAGACAGAAACAGGAGGATGTGTTCACCTGACACTTCAGCAGAACTGAGAAGATGCTTAAAATTGAGATGTCCAAAAACAGCATGCATGTCTCAGCTTCTAACTCGAGTCTGTGTTCAAGCATTTATGACAGTCCACTGGGTGTTTGTGGTCCCCAACACAGTCCTATCATCCACAGGAAACACCTGAACTGGGATGAATGCAGCCAGATCAAGAGGCAATTTAAAACCACACTCACATTGGGGTGCCCACTTCTGACAGGGGCTCAAATGTAGAACATGCTTGTACACAGAAATATACAGCAGACTGCAGACTCAGAAACGTGAAAAAGCTGGAGGAGCAGTCTGAGAAACAGGTCAAAGGACCAAGAAGAGAGCTAACGGGAAACAAGAAGCAGTTACATTTTATTCCTAATTCCAAATACATAACCACATTTTATCATAACACAATACAACAGCATTATACAAATAATAACATTAATATAGTGGCCAAACATAAAAAACAAAGGGCAGTTAAATATCCATAGGTACTGTAAGAGTTCAATGAATTTTGACAAAAATGTGGCAATAATGAGGGATAGAAGGCAAACAAACACACAATTCAGACTATTTATTGGTAAATAATATTTGAGAAATATCTTGAGTGACGGCCCCAGCTACCAGTGCTACTCTGCAGCTGACTGCCATGTGACTTTTCATGTGAAGCTCTAACTGACACTTCTGCTCATCTCTGGATTTACTTTGAAATCTTATTTCTTTCTAAACCCTACTGCATCATTTCAGGAATATGAACATTAAGAGGAGAAAACTGTGAAATGACCATAATTATGTAATCTAAATATAATTTTAGTTTAATGTTTTTAGTTAGATTTCGTGTCACACATATTGAAGCATATACCAGTATTTGTCTGATGGCAAATTTCCCACCGTGAATCTAGGCCTGCAGCAGGAAACAGATGTGGACAGCCACTTATAATCGCAATCATCTGGGACAGGAGCTTATTGTGTGTACATTGTATTTACTGTATGTGTATTAATCACTTCCCCACTTAGACATTCACAACCAGTATCAGGGGCCAAGCTATTGGCCTTGTACTTATGAAATTAATTTTCTAACTTTAACATTCCTACAGTGCCAGTCAAAAGTCTGGACACACCTTCTCACTCAGTGCTTTGTCTTTATTTTTTTAATCATCATCAACAAAGTATATTAATACTGAAGACATCCCAACTGTGAAGGAGCATTTAAACGAACAGGGTTAGAGAAATGAAGGTCAATAAACTCAAAAGTTGCAAAAACCATCGGACACTATGATGAAACTGGCTCTCATGGAGACTGTCCTAAAAAAGGAAAACCAAGACCTACATCTGTTGCAGAGGATAAGTTTATAAGAATTGCCACTGTAACCACTGAAAGAGAAGGTGTGTTCAAACATTTGACTGGTAGTATGTGATTTTGTACATTTCTCACAGATGCCTTTTGGTGTTGATATGTGTTTGTATGCCCTAGTAAGACATCCCTGTGATTCTTTACTTGTTTTCTAATGATCTCAGACTCATTCTTAACAGGGTTAACCATGTTCTCCTCAAATACACTTGAGCAAAGCAGATGCCTCTGACAAGTTTATTTATGCGTGTCGTTACAGACGAGGTGACTCCACCGTGTAGCCATTTCCTTTCACCTACAGCAAGTCACACATTACATGCAGAGCATATCAGGACATAATTTCCTGCATTTTTCACTATCTCCTTATCTTGATCAATACAGTTCCTTGGCCTTGTTGGAAGGTCAGCTAGTTTTCATCATGTCAAGTCACAGACACAACCACACACACAACATCTCGACAGCGGAAATATTCCGTTGCCTCTGTTCTGAGAAACACCCAGCTTAGGGGCATATAGCTGGTTTCTAGGTTAAGCTGTAGGAGGGGGGCGGGTGAGAAGGGAGGCTTGTGACACCAAAGAAATTGGGAAGTCTTCTTACAGTAACAGGCGGGCTTACAAAAATTGCCGCACACACAAACAGCAGCCGACCCCTGCAGAGTACAGCCATCACCCATACACAAACAAGCTAATAAAAGCACAGAGCAGCACACTCCGCACTCATCTGTTTAACCACCAGGAAGATTTCAAGTTTACAAGCTCTTCTGAAAGCATTATTTTTCTTACCGTTTGTCTGTTTAAACATGACAACGCATCAAAACACTACATTAAAAAAATGATGTTTAGACAAATTTGTCTTCAAACATTAAAACTAAGGATGCAAACATGACAAGATCTACACTATACACAGAATTTGACCAGACAACTGGACATTTTATGTCAGTTGTCAACTCACATGAAAATAAAACCTTAAGTGAACAGAAATTTTTTAAATGACATTTCTTACAAATGCCTATATTCAATATTTTAGGTACAGTATGTACTGAAACATACAGTAGAAATACATGATTTTAAAAACAATAATTCTCACTAGTGACTTTGGACCTGAGAACTCATGACACCCGACATGTTGTGCAAAGGCAAGTAAAACTTTTACTCAGCTCATAGCTATAGACACAATTTGCTCACTTCCAAACTCAAGCGGATAAAATCTGTGTTTGCTTAATAGCGTGTTGTAGGAATGTGGCACATGGCTGTAAGTACTGCATAGCTCCAACTGCTTCTTCAAAATAGGGAGTTTGATTCTCATCATTTAAGCTGTACAGCTCCAACTTACATCCCTTCTTCTGCTGTGTTTGTTTAGAACAGGACAGTTGTTAGGCTTTGCTGAAAGGCTTTGCTTCCCTTCCCAGTGAAATGTGTTTTTGTGTGTTGTGCATTAAAAAAAAATAAAAATAAAAAAATCAGATCATATGCTGAATCATAATTCAGCATATGATCCCTAAACTTGCACATCAAGTGTGCTAACATATGAATGTGATAGAGAGGGGCAGGGGAACCCCCTGGTGACTGTGGAAATTTAGTTCTCAAACATAAACCCACAGGAACGTGCAAATACACACTTGCACCTTGGCATTGTCAAATCTAATTTTCTTGCCTCTTCTGTGAGTGTTTTGTTTGCGCCCAAGAGGACATGTGTTTGACAGACTGTATTTACACATCTTCACCTTCTTTGATATGATGCTGATGTCTGCTTTCACCCCATCTAGGTGCAAGATGAGACCATGTAGGCAGGCACACATAGTGTATATGAAAGGATTCTTAGACAATCCCAGATCGTATCACATTACATTTGTAATAAATTATATACTGTCTATGCATCTTGAGTTTCAAGCCATGTGCATCTGGTTTATTTAATGCTTTAAATCATGCTCTTTCCCATTCCAGTTTCCAACCTAATTTACTTTTGAACAACACTCTCTGAAAGTGTGAGATGATTTTTACACCTCTGTAAAGGCACTTTAGAAGCATCCTCCCATCTCATATGTAGCCTGTAATATCAAGGCATCTGTTCATATGCTGACACCTGTTAATGTGTCCCATGGGGCACCTGGCATATGAACAGACAACAAACTTTAGTGTGTTTAAAGAAATGTATTGCAGCTTTAGTAAAATCTGAATTTTCATATGCTTAATTCCATATTTAAAATTGAATTTCATATTTTGCTTCGACATTCACCAAATAATGTCAAAAGAAACTCGCATAAAAGAGCATTACACAATATTTAGAGGCATTCTGAGAAAAAGTAAATAACATATTTGTTTGAGGTTATATGTTGGCCTAATTTTTTCAGAGGGCTTCCCTTAACACAGGGGTCACAAGCTCAATCCCTGCTGCTTGTATGTCTATCAACTGCTGTGTGTTCAATCAACTTGGCCTTGAGCTACACTATACTCTTCTGATAAAACCTTTTAAACCCAGTGTTTGCAAAATAAAAAGTAACATTAATGCTACCAAAGGTAACCCTTCCAAAGACTAGGGAGACATTTTATCAGAATAGTGTTCAATTTACACAATGTAGAACTATTATGCACCATATTATCTGTAAACAACACACTGATTACCCATGTTAACCAACTGGGTCTAACTGGGGAGACTTGAGGGTTGCAGAAGAAATGACAAAATACCTAATGTTGAATCCAGAAGTCTGCCTTGTGAAACAGGTTTCCACCAAATTTCAGTGTCTGTGCAATACTCAGTTCCACAAAACCAAACAATGGCTATCTGACTTGTTTCATAAGGGTGGTTATCAACTGGCTCTGTCAACCCACGACTTTCCAATCCAGCTATTAGTGTACTTAATAAAAGAGCCTGAGCAGTTTGCATTTTTGTTGTTGTCTGATTTGTTTTTCCAAAGAGTCAATTACCAAGGCTGCAATATGAGCGCATCTAGAGGAAAAAAAAAAACTTACACCATTACTTTATCAGTATGAAACAAAATTAGCAGAAAGTACACAGCTTGCAACAATTTGGGCCCCCTTGACCTGGCATATATTTATGTGTCAAAGTTCATGACAGTGGGTACTCCAAATACCACAGCTCAACATTGGTTTACTGTACTGCCAAGGATAAATTATCTGATGACAATGGTTTAAAAATGTATCGTAAAATTTTGCTGTCACAAATACAGTGGCTTCCAAAGCCACATTGCTGACTCACTATATGCCTCTAAAATGCCGTCACTGTTCAACGGGCCTGTTTTATGTGGCTAAAAGACCATTTTGCTCTTGGCCCTATCCTTAGCAGTGCACTGCTTTATTTCTGTGCCAGTTCTTCTGTGTGCTTCGGTAAAATGTGGCACACAGTCAGGTCAGAAACTGGCTGTGAAGTACTTATTCATAGTCAGTTTCTTACCTGACTATGACTAAGTACCCTACTTGAACTAATACCCTTAAAACCTGGTGTATTTCTGAACTTGGTCCCTGGATTTGCATCTATACCATATTTTATTCTGCAATCTCATGGGAATCCTTAATGTCCCACACCATGTGCATTACAATAAAGTCCAGTTAAGTTTATGCTCTAAGAAATCCCTAAAATTAACATACTCAATAAAGAAAGGCTAATTATGGCAAACTAATCACTAGATGATTTCAGATGGACTGTGCTCATGCCTGAACATCAGAAGACATGTCATATTCGAACGCTAAGTTGAAAAAATATAGTGTTTCCATTTTAATAATCAGCTGAAAAGCAGTACTGAACCCAGCATATAATCTGTGACTCGATGCCCCACTTGAGCACTGTAATTATGGCTATAAAATACACTCTATATCTAAACAACAATAGGTATTTAAAGTGGGTGTTATGTCAGAGTTTTGTGGTGACTCAGTGTGAAAAGGAGCACATCCCATGTGCTTGTGGCATTCTGACTTGAACTCAAACAACTAAAAGCTTCATGTTAAGCTCAAAATTGAGTACTAAAGCCCTGAAAACAGCTATAGGACTCATAGTACATGCTGGCTATGGCTGATGAGTCTAAGGGCGTACTCACACTAGGGCCGTTTTGGCTCGAGCCGTGCCGGGGCCCACTTCACACCTTTCCAGAATTCT
>JAQQAE010017996.1:0-11308 GCA_029823295.1 Pseudamia nigra
GCAGAGGATAGGGTGAGACGGAGGCAGATGATTCGCTGTGGCGACCCCTGAAGGGAACAGCCGAAAGGAAAAGAAGAGGAGGTGCATTGTGCATTAATCCGCATTAACGCGTTAATTTTGACAGCCATAATTATTATTATAACAATTTAATTCGTTTGTCATTTCTTTCCATTCTGTCAAGAGAGACTTTAAAGGATGTTACCAAAGCCAAATTGTTGCATTAACCTGATGGTACAGTGTTTTTCTGTTTTCAGACCTATTGAATCATAATTTAGTCTCCCCTTACTGCTACAGCAAACATCTGATCACACACAGGTTTAATTGCTGACTTTCTGGAATATTGGGTGGTTTTTGTGACTTATACTTTTTATACGTCCATTAATTTCAATAAATAATATTGCATTGGATTGGAGTATATTCTAGCTAAAATTTAAAAAAGCAAACTGGTACCATGAAACCCATACTTCCCCTACTCTGTCTGTAATGACAAACTTTCCATTTGCAGACCTGAATGAATCGATTCTCATGAGGAGAAAATGTAAAGCTCTTATTGATCAGATCTGTATCCAAGCCCAAAAGATAACCTGCTTTGTTAAAACCCTTAGTCTTTAACTAATGTCTTGTTTCATGATAAATCTGTTTTCTCATTTCAGTGTGAACTAAAATGAAATCTAGCCCCTTGCTGCCTTGGGCCAGTCTGTTGCCATGGCAGTTGTCTGTGAGGCATGCTGCAACGCTGTTATCATGAATTGCATTACTCTACGTTCAGCACAATTTCCCGACTCATCTGACTCACTCTAAAGGTGCAATAGCACTCTTCCTGTAGTTATCATGGAGTGTGTGCAACATAGACTTCAATGTAATGTCCTGTGTTTTCTTCCCACTGTGATGAAGTGTCACTGTGTGCAGAGATACTCTAAGTGCATGCCAAGCGTGGCAGGTCCACAGCATCTGACCATGCTGTGACATATAATGCCCCTCAAGGATCAATACAATGTTCAATAAAATGGATTAGTGAGCATATTAACATACTTAGACAGTTTTTCCTTAAATGGGTAATTTGTGACACTAGGATTAACACTAGAACCTCCACAATTGGCTCTGTATGTTAAAATAATCCCTCGCTATATCGTGGTTCACCTTTCGCAGATTCAGTGCATCACGGATTTTTATGGCGAGCATATGTACTGCCTTTTATATCATGGATTTTCGCATTGTGCTTGTGTTTTTTGTGAAAGTTTGCCTTATTTCAACCCTGCAATGCCGCACAAGCGTCCTTCATCTTCTAAGGCGTCTGGTCGTGAAGCCTAAGTGGCAAAGGAAGATGTTGACCATAGTGCAAAAAGGTTCATACTGTCTTCAACAAACTTAATACTTTTAGCGTTGTTATTTTTTGTAGATGGACATAGGTTTATTTACCTTGACATATTTTGACAACTTCCTGGAGACAACAGGAAGTTGTCGAAACATGTCAAGGTAAATAAACCTACGTCTGTCTACAAAACATAACAACGCTAAAAGTATTAAGATGTTGACCATAGCAAAAAAGGTAAAACTGAGATATGCTGATACGGCACCGCTGTCAGAAGAGCCGTAAAGCTGTCATTGGCTGTGCAGTATGTAACAGGGGGGCGCTCACCGGTCAAACCAAATTTCCAGTAGGTAGATCATTTTGACTCAGTCATTTTATAAGTGGCTCACATGATGAAAAAGTGTGAGCACCCCTGGCCCTCATATAGCTTTACCCTCAAGTGCTGTCATTAATAAAGTAAAGGGTGGGTTGTTAACAGTGCAGGGAGGGTTTATAAAGGTAAAAAAAAAAAGTAAAATAATAAAATAAATATGGTGATGCTACTTCGCGGATTTCACCTAATAAACGAGGGATTACTGTATGTCAAATAAACTTGTTCCAATATACAAATAATCAACTTCGTGCAATGATAGAAAATATTGCGATAATTTTCCCAACCACAAAATATTGTTCCAATGAAGATGTGCTTATTGACATGAGAAAAAAAAAATTCACTGAGCATGTTATTGGTTTCCTCTGCTCTTGTCTCCTGTGTCTGAGTGACAGGGAGGAGTAAAAAAATATGGAAAAGTAAGTCACAGGCACTTTAGGTTAATTCACTCAACTTAAAGCCAAAATAATTGCATGTGCGATGTGGCGTTTAGCTTTGAAACCAGCTCCATTTTTTGAAATTATTAAAAAATGACTGTGTTTTAAAAACATAGGGTTAATATCATTGATTTTGTTAACTGCAATCATTTCTCGGGCAATTTATTGATAAACAAAAAGTTATTGTGACAGGCCTAGTGTCAAAAATGTAATTCTCTTCATGAAGGAATGCCTCAAATTTCTTCAATCATTTGTGTTTTGGTCAGTGGTTTGTGTTTTATCCCAGTCAAATTGCTCTAAAAATAGGTATTACAAAAATAGTTCTTTGGATCAGAAATTTGTCTCTTTTCCACTGTAAACTGTTGCAAATAATCTGATGTATCTGATGTATTTTTCAGGTCACATACAAACAAATCCTGAAATTGCTGAAATTGTGAAAATCATGTCATTTCAATAGGGGTATATTTAACCTGGTTGCTGTCATAGGACCACATTTTTTGGATTTTTGTAGTACCAGCAGAGACACCTGTTGTTGCCATGGATACGGATGTCAAAGATGTTGTTGCCATGGACAGGCATTTGTTAACTGTTTGGTCACACCCAGTGACCAACCTGGACATCCCTCATGGCTCAGGTAGGCAGCAATGAATTCATAGCTCATGTTGACCTTTGACCTTTTAGACAGTCAGACAGCCAATGTGCACTCTCCAGGTAATCCATTATCACCAAGCAAGAAATGAGACTTGGTGGTTGACTCACCTTACATACATACGTACATGCTGTACATACATACATGCGTATACCAGTGACACAATGCATTTTATATATTCAAGATAATTAACAATACAGGGTGTAAAAACCAAATTTAGAAGTTAATAACACCAAAGTTTGATGTTTAATTTTAGCAGAGTAGAGATTGACTGAAGAGCTATCAGTAAATTTGACTTGTAGTGATAAATATGACTTCAGCTACAACCAAAGGAGTACCGTATTTTCTGGGTTATATGTCGCTCTGGCATGTTAGTCGCACAAGCCAAAAAATGCATAATGAAGAAGAAAAAAATGTGTATTAGTCGCTCTGGATGACAGGTCGCATTTGTTCAGAGAACGTGCTTCAAGAGCTCGCGGCTCGCCTCCCCGCCTCACTGGGTCAGTGACAGCACGTTTAGTGTTAAGCTGATGGCAGGTATGGTTGTTACCGGTAATGTCTACATTTTAAATTGTCAGTAATACTGATGCGGCAGATGAAGGTACACAAGCCTAGAGCAACGTCTGGTGGCTGTCAGTGTGACAAACACCCTATACTTGAAATTCTTTAAAATAAAAGTCGCTAAGATGTATTTGTCGCTCCCCTAGCCAGACTATGCAAAAAACCATGACTTGTAATCTGGAAAATACCCTAGTGTTTTAAGTTGTGGTGCTGGCTCAAATAAATATAATAGCAATAGACCTTAGTAGCAAGAAACAGCCGAAAAACACAAAAACATGAAAAAACGTGGAAGATACAAAAAAACTGAAAGAGAAAAGGGGGAAATTAGTAATAAAAGTCAAAAAGACAAAATAACAAAAGTTGCAACAACACAAAAATGATGAGAAAGAAAAGAATATCTGGCCTCCATTTCCATGATTTAGAATTTTGAAAGTGAATTATCTTTATTGGTCACATATACAGATACATATACCGTACATGAAATTCTTTCTCCGCATTTAACCCTTCCCTTAGGAAGCGGTGAGCAGCTGTGCAGTGCCCGGAGAGCATTTGGGGGTTAAGGACCTTGCTCATGGTCCCACACAGTGATGATGATGAGGGTGGGGACAGATGGAGGCCTTCCCCTTCTCCTGCCAGTCCAAGGATTTGAACTGGTCACAGGCTTGCTTCTCTAGCCTCTAGGCCACCACTGCCCTTTAGTCTACAGTGAAGACTAAATTAACTCTGAATATGGTATAAAAGTATGTCAATTACCCATTACCTATATCATTTCACCTGACCTGCTAACATCCAAATGCTGGTGAAACACAACTGTGGTGACATTTTGTGTGTTTCTCATGTGCGCTTGGTGGTTAATTTGACAAGTTTGGCAACTTGCAGTTTTTTCACCTTTCCTTTTCTTTTGTGTTTAGGGGAAGGTGCTTGTTACTCCTATGTACTCCCCTGAGACTCATTATGGGTGTGGAACTGGAGGATATGAAATAATGGTTTCACTGGGGACCACATCTCAGAGCAATAGCATATTTTGGGAATGCAAAGTTACCGTTCACTGTGTTTGCTTGTTTTTTTCTGCTGTTGGTGTATGGGTGACACTTAGGTGGCAAGTGTGAGTTCACAATCAGTCCTGAGAACACTGAGACACTGTGTGGATGGTTGTTGAAACATGGTGACATCTGCATTCAGAGTTGGATGTATTTCTAAATGACAGATGCTCTCATTTATTAATGGATATGATTGGAAGCCTACATGGCACCTGTGGAACTTAATAGAGGGCATTTGAAAGTGGGCATTGTGTTTCTGTAGAATGCAGCCAGAAATGCACTGTAGGTGTTGTGAATGTGCTCTCAGCTTGCACTTCTGCTAATATCCGGAAAGCACCATGAATCAGACGGTGTCTGTATCACCACCGTGCCAGTCTTTAAATTTGCAGTGGTTTCAATAATGGCACAATAAATGAGAGCCAGAGCTCCCACTCTGTGAGCTGGAGGGGTTATGGGGATGACATTGACAGAACTGCAGTCCTACAAGAGATAGAGAAACACAATCACACAGTTAGCACAGCAATGAATCCTGGCGCTGTATTGTTATCTGTAATTGTAATGACCTTACCTGAAATGTGTCGTTCTGATACGTGCGAGGAGGAGTGGTGACTCATCTAGTTTGCATTTTCTGTAACTGCATTTATCTCAAAGTGTCTCTATTCTGCAGCACAGTTTCTACCTCTCTGTGTCCTGTATCTGCTTCTGTATTTGTGGATTAGGGAACCTATCCTGGTGCTGATTCATACTGTGCATATAACAACCCTATCCATGCCATACACACTTGGGATTAGAAAATATTAATGTCTCTGCTCGTTCAACAAACAGAAATACAGCTTCTTCCACAACTCTTCTGGAACAAACTATTTTTCTTTTATTTCAACCCTTTACAGGAGACGTACTGTACTGTATTGTGAAAAATAAGATTTTATGTATTTTTCTATTGTTGAAATAGCTCTAGGAGCTCTAAAAAAACAATGTCCAAGTATCAAAATTTGCACTTGAAGAAGAATAAACACATGGCCCCTTTTCAGATATCTGGAACCAAAACAAGCAGTTTGGATTTGTGAATATTAGCTACAGTATGTCACAAACATACAAACATACAGGCCTGAAAACCAGTAGTATGCTGCAGTACAAAGATAAAATGCAGCAACATGTCAAACAATCAAACTGAGAAAAATATCTCCAGACCTTTTATTCATTCTCTTGGTTACTTTCTTGTTCCTGTTTTGCTCTTCTTACTTATTTTGTCCATTTTTTTTACTGTTGTTGATAGTCTTATTTATTTTGTTCATTTTGTTCATTTTCTGATTATTTCATTCTTTTTTTATTATGCGTTTTTCATTATATTTGTTTTCTTGATTGTTTTGCTTATTTTACTTCTATGGTTTCATTTTTGGTTCACTGGTAATTATTTAAGTCATGTTTTGTTTTTTTTGTCAGCTTCCATGGTTATGTTGTTTAATTTTTTGTTAAATGTTTTTTTTCTCACCCCACCTCTTTTTTGCTCCTTTTTAACACAATTTTGTTCATTTTGCTCATAATTTTGTTCATTGTCAGAAAAAACACCTGGGTAAAACAAAGGCAAAATGTGTTAACTCATTGATTTAATGTGTTTTTGTTTTGGTTTTTCCTTGGATTTTTTTAGTTATTGCAAATCTGAAGTAAATTGTGATTGATTTAAGATACTTTCTCACATAAATCACATGTCACACTGCCTGTTTCCAGCCTTAACTTAGTTATTACCAATTGTGAAGTTACTGCACTGAGCCTTTGTAGGGCAGTGTTCAGGCATGTCAGAATCTCTGTGGTATTTTGATCTGAAATTTAAAATACACATTCTAGGGTATACTCTAAAAATTGAATTAACTTGCTAAGAAGGAGTACAATACAGCATGCTTCCCTTAAAATAATATATGTTCAGCCTTGCATTTGTTTTTACCTTTTTAATCAGCAGTAGCTCCAGTAACAAGGTCAGCATCTTTGCATAGCTGTGTTGTAAAAGTTTTCTCATAAAGAAGCAGTAATTTCAGACCTTATTGACTAGCTTATGATGCAGTAATTTCTAAAATAATGTAGTGCTGTACTGTACAATATCCTCTTTGGGTTTCGGTAATGCAGAAGTCAGATAACTTATATACTGTGAAACGCCATGGGAATCTTTTTTTTTGGCCTTTCCTCATGTCTCCATCCCCCTTTTGTTTCATTTCCATTTTCCCCAATGTTGCTCCCTCTCTTTCATATCCGCTGATAATGTCTATTAGGAGTGTTTGACTGCCACAGGGGAACATTGCTTTTTGAAGCTACTTCACGCTGAACACTTAAAACAGTAATTGTTATTAAAAACGTCTGCTTTGGTAGCTGAACAAGGTCTCCCTAATGGGTGGTTTTAGGCTACATGTTCCCCAGATTAAATCTCTTGATAATACTACGATTGTAGAGATTCTTTTGAAATCCTGTTTTCACTGTTTACACTATCAGCTGCTACCAACCAACGATATCCAGTCATATAACACTGTTATTTTAAAAACATGAGTGCTCCTGTATGTCAGTATGGTGCTGAAGAACATGCGTTTCCCTTCCGTGGGTCGTGGGAAGGCACTCTGCAGACAAGTCAGTGTCTCACTCACTCTGCTTAGTCAGGCCTAACACACCCGAGGCAGATCACTCCCTGCCTGCATATAAATTAAAGCAGATAGCCTTGTCCATGCTTTATTATCTGCTCTGCTGCCGAGTGCTGTTTCAAACTTCTCACTGGGAGGTGGTGCTTATTTCACAGGGGCTAATGACAGGAGCGTCGACCTCATTCGCCAGCTTCAAGCTGAGGATGAGTAACGAGCACCGTCATGACTTTATGGGAGGCACTCCAAATGAATGATCAGTGATTCATTACCCTCCTGTCCTTTTATAACATTTCTAAAGAAACATCTTTGTTTACAAGCGGTGCAGAAGATGCTGAACACGTGTGTACCACGTCTTGAAAAGACAGAACAAAATGTGACTCACAGCGATTCATGCATCTTATCAAAGATAGTTTTTTTCAACCAAGATTTCTCTTCAATGCGTGTTTTTTTCCACTCACAGCATTTTCACTGCCTTAGTCATATTGTAATTAGTACATATACATTGTGATCTTCATGCCTTTGGTGACACCTTATCAGTTTTTTCTTTTCTTTTCTATATCATATTTTGGGGCTTTTCCACTACTACGTACTCGACTCTACTCGACTCTGCTTGGTTTGGGGGGTTTTCCATTAGGTGATAGTACCTGGTACCAGGTACTTTTTAGTATCTACCCCGCCCCCTGTGTTCCAAGTGAGCTGAGTCGAGTACAAAATGTGACATTAGCAGACTGCAGGCCAGTGATTGACCAGGGGACTTCGCTGAAAGCGTCTTGAGAACAAGCAGAAGCAGGAAAGTCGAGTGATGTCAAGAATAAAGCAACAATAAAGATTTGGCTAAAACTGTCAACGTTTCCATGCACATGGCCAGTGTCTGTGTGTATGACAGAGTGAGAAAGAGAGAGAGAGAGAGAGAGAGAGAGCGAGACAGAGAGAGTGGATGCCCTTGATGCCATTTTGAAGGGAAGAGCGAAACGAGACATGAAAACCACAGAGGTGGGAAAAACACCATATTTTGGCCTAATTGATTGACCGGGATGTCTGATCACTCGTACAATGTACAGTTCTATGGCACAGCTGCTTGTGGATGTTGCATGCACAGTGTGTGCTGGATTCCCTCGTGTTTGCAGCTGAAACAGTTGCACAGTGTACTATACCTTCATGTTTTCATGTTCCTAAAATCCCACAGTGGACACCAGCCTTATGAGGACTCTACCCTCGTTAGGTGGTACTGACTTGTAATGGAAAATGATCGAGACCAAGTAGAGTAGAGTTGAGTAGGGCAGAGGCGAGTAGTGCTACAACTGTGCAATGGGAACGCAGCATTTGATTTGAAATAAATCAGTTACCTTACTATTAGGTTTAATGTGGTTTGTGTTGATCCTGGCTGAGCAGAGGAGGACTAGCTTTTGTCCCATCTGGTGAAAATCCATCTTTATTGGGTTCTGGGGGTTTATATTAAGTCTGTGATGTGAAATAAAAGCTGTGAAAATATGAACTTGCCCAGTGCTGTCAGTCCTGAGAAATCCACATAAGATGGACAACAGGAGAAACAAGCTTTTTTGAATTTTTGTGATTTGTGACATCACAAGTAACAACCAATCACAGTCAAGTTCAAATGCACAGACTCCCATAAACCAGTAGAATTCTAATTAAACCAAAAATAAGCACAGAGCACACAAGCAACTGACCAATGTTCCTGACAGTTCTTTTAGAAAATTTTATCTTGTGTTATACATTGTGTATATTATGATCTATGCATACAATAATATAAATAAATACATATACAACATGTATTTATATTTATATTAGACTTGTGTCAGAGTGTAATCCCAGGACACCTTGAGAATGATTAACAAATCCAATCAGAGCTTTTCAGTGTGAAATCTGAGGATGTATATCAGAGTTACAAAAAAACACACAAATCAGAACACTTTATTTTGTCACCATCATTACAGAAGTCTTTAATACGCACATGTGAACAGTATAGGAATCATTTTAGGTGTTAATATACGAGACCTTAAATTCTCATGTGTATTTTAAATGTCAGCTCCACAGTGATGCTTCATTCTGTCATATCTACAGTATACTGTATGTGTGTCCATGTATCAAATGGGCTGTTTCAGTGTCTGTTGATATAAATGCAAATTAGCTGCTGTTAATAAAATCCTTTTCCCATCTGTGCCATGGATGCCCTCATGTGGACTCCCTGGCACAATATTCCAAGATAGTTTTAAGCATTCTGGTGGATCTGGTGAGTCCTGGAAGACTGACCGGGCATAGCAATTGTATATTTGTGACATCACAAAACACAGAAATAGAAATGGTTTGGTTGAGGTCTAGTGATCTAATCAAGAGCTGAGTTTTTCTTTTTCATGTGAGAATTTTGGCATTTTAGCATTATTATTAGCCCTGACACCTGTTTTATAATAAAATAAGGCTTGATTTTTATTTTCTTTTATTTTTACAATATGTCTCCTTTAAGAAATCATTTTAGGGTCAAATGTTTTAAAACATATGGAATTACAGACTACTGAACGCTGTCAAAAGCTGTCAAATACTGTCTAATACTGGCACATACTGGAATCTGGCACTGAATGTTATAGCTTATGACTTTGTTTCATTAGTTACACTTATTTTCTTAAATCTGGAGGTGTCTCTGTCAGTGATGGAGCTGTTCATCAACTGAAAACTGAATACGGCATCATTATTTCATTTTAACCGTATCTTGACTGTGCTGCCTTCATCCTGTCTCAACCCCTTTACATTTTCAACTACAGTTACTGTGTGCCCAAGTGTTTTGTACCCTCTCGTGCTCTGCAACTGCATTGTCTTATCTGCTCAATTCATTTCACAAACCAGTGTTTGGGGTTTGCTAATCTAAATTGCTAGTTGGGAAACTAATACAAAGGTTTAAGATGCAGAATAAAAAATAAGCATTGGCTCTTTCATTTTCCTAATGAACTCATTATGGGTCTGATAATTGTGCTCAGTTGGCACGACTGATTGGGAGCTATTGGCAAGTTTATTTTACCAAGAGAATACTTTTTATATTTCAGTATGTATTAATTTGTCTGGCACAGTTACTGGCACAATAATGTGAATTTTTAGGCCATCTAACAGTGTTCTTGTAGATACTGTTCAGTTTACAATTTCATAAGACTGCATTTAATCTCTCACATCCTCCTTTTTCCTTGTATTTATTATTCAAATTGTAAAAATGGTGTAATTAATTCAACTAGACAAAGTGAACATGTGACAAAATTAACCAGATCCTTTGGAAAATGGCCACAAGAAGTTTGGGAACAGCAGTTGTGCCAGTTATTCAGACTGGAGAGTCTGAGGACACACCACACATCGATGAGTTAAGTCTGCTCCAACGTTGCTTTGGACAGACAGATTTTTTTCCCTGTGGACTAAACTGTCAGCAAGGAGAGGAAATAAAAGTCTTATCTGGTGTTCAAATGAAAAAAGAAATTGTTTTCTGTGGAATGAAAAGGTTTGAGTTAAAGAGCTGTAGGCAGATAGGGGATGGATGGATGGAAGGATGGATGGATGAATGATGCAGGTTGTCATGAAGTAGTTTTTATTCATCTCAATTTGGGACTGGAGTCATTTTTACCTCTTATTACAATCATTTCTGCTTAAATCAGTGTGTGAGCAGGGCCAGCGCTCACTTAAACTGCTGCTCTTTCTAATTTCAGAGGTGAGGGCCATCGTCATTCAGGCTTGTCACAGACTATTTTTGCTCTGCTTATTTTAAAGAGGATTTCACTCAATCTCATGCCTTCCACTTCCTCACCCAATCTCATTTACACACTAGACCAATTTTCTCTGCAAATCACAACCAACATGTAAAATGCCATGTTGTGTCTCTTGTGAAAGTAAGGGGCCATTTTCTGAAATGTTTGGCACATGAAAAAGGTGCCTGAACTCAAAGCTAAACATCACAGTTCATTGCATGTAATGCTGTACTGTATAGAAAAATGTTTGTTAAATTATTTGGGCCGCACAGTGTACTATAGTTTTCATCATTTTTGAGTGTGATGTGCACAGACACAGTATTCGCAAAATGATAGTCCTCATTTTACAGCTAACCCATCAGAGGAACTGGTCTGACATGATTTACTCTGATTTGAGGGCTGTTAGATGCATCAATTTACTAACAGCAAGAGTCACAGTTATTCTTCATTGATGTATTAAACAACTAAAGTCTGAATGCGGAACTGGGTATTATCAGTGGCGTGTGGTTTTTCTTCCGTCAACTGGACTGGAAATTTGGTTGAAGACGTTTCGCTACCTATCCCGGGAGCTTCTT
>JAQQAE010017997.1:0-11308 GCA_029823295.1 Pseudamia nigra
TTACTTAGAATAAAAAATATGTAACTCAAGCAGAAGAAAAATTGAGGAGAATCGACAAAATAATAAATAGTAACAATAAATATGTATAATTAATACCTAAATTAACAATAACCAAACAATAACATTAGAAGTATATTGTACAAAAATGAAAAAATGAGAAGAAAAACAAAGTCGAATTAAAAATATAACAAAGAAACATGAGAACAGAAATCAATAAAATAAGGAGCAAAAGAAAGAAATGTGAACAAAATGGGAAAATAAATGTACAGTATAATCAAGAAATGAACAAAAAATGAGCAAAATATGAAGAAAAACAAAACACACAATGACCACAAAATGAACAAATACAGAACCAAAAAAACTTTGCAAATGAACAAAATAAGCGGCAAAAGGAAGAAAAATGAACAAAGCATGAAATTAAATGTACAAAATAATAAAAAAGAGCTAAAATGAGCTAAATAAGCAGTGAAATGAAGAGATATGAACAATGTGAAAATAAAAAAATTAACATGATTAAGAATATACACAAACATGAACAAAATAAGAAGCACCATGAGCGAAATAATTAAGGGATTGAATGAAAATAGAATCAAAAAGAATAAAAGTGAACAGCAAAAATGAGAAAAAATTAACTAAGATAAATGTCTAACAAGTACGGTAAATTGAACACAATCGTCAAAAAAGGCTGAAATAATGAATTAAGTCAATAATCAATATAATGAACCAAAAACAGCAAAATGAGACGTAAAATATACTGTGAACAAAGCAATTAGTGAAATGTCCAAAATAATCAAGAAAATTAATAAAAATTAACAAAACTAGGCAGAAAATGAATAAAGATGAACAAAATAAGCAGAGTAAAAACAACAATGACCACAAAAATCAGGAAAATGCTAAAAGTTACCAACGAAATTGAGACAGTACTCATTCAAATGAACCAAATGGACATAACATTAGACCAGTTTAACAAAATAATGTAGAAAATGTTAGAAATTGAGGAAAAGTTTAACATACTAATCAATAATGTGAACTAAAATGAACAAGACAAGAAGCTAAATGAACAAAATCATCAAGAAAATGCTGAAAATTTGAAAAGAAATGAAGACAATCAATACAATGAACAAAAATCAACATAACAAGAAAATAATGGAATAATTTAAGAAAATAATGTAGGAAATGTTCTAATTGGAACATGTTAACACGTCACTCAAGAAAATCAACTAAAATGAATAACCGTGAACAAAATAAATTGCCAAATGTACAAAATAATCATGAGCCTGAATAAAAACTGAAGCATAAACAAGAGAAATAAGCTAAAATAAACAAAACAAGAAGCAAAATGAACAATCATCAAGAAAATGACCCACAAAATAATAATAAAGAATGTAGTTATGAATATCAACAAAAAGTTTTTCCCAGTGTGTGTTTGCATTGTTTGCTGTTTTAAAGGCAGAGAGCCAGAGGTCCTCCAGTCTGAGCAGGTCTCCATCGGCCGGCGGGTGGGGATGATTGACAGCTTGTATTTTAGAGATTGTCTTAAGCAGGTGAACTCACGCACATCTGTAAATACCAGACAATTTTATGAAAACAGATCTAGAAAAACAAACCCTAGAACTGCCAATATTATCAAACAACTCAGCAAAAGTGTAAATGTCACTGCAGAAAAGCGGCGCCAATGGCAATGTGTAATTACAACGGGACAGGTTTAAGTACAATGAGTGCCAGAGGAAACTTTGTTTTTTGTTAAATAAACAATAAAGGAGGCTGGTCATCCAAATGCAACACATCTAATAAAGGTGATTGAGCTGCTTAAAAATACTGGAAGCATCTACTGTTTCACATCCATACAGGTCAGACAGCACACATTTAGATCTTTACTGAAAACGCATTTATTCTCTTTGGGTCCAGGGTGTCATTCTTCTAGATGATTGCATTTTATTTCATTATACACTCAAGGGACTCAATAATGCACCACTATATGTATTTGTAAAATCACAGGTATAGGTTGTGTTGGATGCAAATGACTATGTTCTTCATTACATTTTTAATGAATATCTTATATATGGTGGGAGTGGTGACCGAGAGGCTAGAGAAGCAGGCGTGCGACCATAGGGTCGTGAGTTCAAATCCCCGGACCAGCATCACCACTGTGGGCCCTTGAGCAAGGCCATTAACCACTCAGATGCTCCACCACACAGTAGCCGCCTAATGCTGCCCCAGGGGATGGGTCAAAATGCGGAAAAGAAATTTCCCCAGTGTGGGATAAACAAATTCACTTAATCAGTTACAAAGAAAAAACACCAAAAAATGTCAAGAAACTTAAGCACCACACAATGTTGTCTTTGCATGTACTGGTAACCGGTTTCTGAGGTTTAACAGGTGGATATATGGCTCCAGCTTTCTGGTTGCTACACTTGGTCAACCAGGTTGTGTTTGGTCCACTACTGTTCTTTAACACTATTGTGGAGTGATGGTTATTTACTGCTCTGGGCCACCCTGGTTCCCTCATTCCAATGACTCGATTCTGGTCAGGTTGCTCCAGGTACTGTTACTGACGTCATTTTCTTCAAAGCAGTGGTGCCTTTTTACAGGCTTTGGTGTGTTTGACTCTACTGTATATGCATTTGTACAACAAATTTTATTAATGGAAAAAAGTTCACGGTGATCTGTGGTCACAGTGATTTCTGGAAGTGTTCCTGAGCCCATGTAGTGAGAATTATTTGTTTTTCAATGCAGCGCCACCTGAGGGCCCGAAAATCACAAGCATCCAGGTTTGACCCTCGGCCTTCCTCCTGATTCTCTGAATCTTTTGATGATTTTAGACACTGTAGTTGGTGACATCTTCAACGTCTTCACAATTTTATATTGAGGAAATTGAGAAATTGTTTCACAAATTGGTGAACCTCTACCCATCTTTACATCTGAGAGGCTCTGCTTTCCTAAAATGCTCCTTTTATACCCAGTCATGTTACTGACCTGTTACAACTTAACAATTAGTTGTCAAATGCTGCTCCAGTTGTTTTTGATTTGTCCCAATTACTTTTCCAGCTTTTTGTTGATGGCGGTCCAGACTTTTTGAGATGTGTTGCTGCCATCAAATTCAATGTCCAATATGGTGCTTATGTTCTATTGGGAATAAAACGTGGGTTTATGACATTTGCACATCACTGTATTCTGTTTATATTTACATTTTACACAGCACCCCAATTTTTTTGGAATTGGAGTTGTAGTTCAGTTTCACAAACCAACCAGGTCATTTAAATACAAATCAGATCCAAGGCTACAGTGTCTTAAATGCACTGATTACATAATGACTAACACATTTAAGAGACAAATGAATTGACAGTCCAACATATATGAAAGATCTTTAGCTGAAACTTTACAATGATGACCCTTTTTTCAATCAATACTAATCTCAGACCATCACTGATATAAACCAGTCTGTCCATCAGTGAGTCAGACATTAATGTGTTGCCTATACGTCCGTGTGGGGAGACAGAGTCACATAATTTACTCATATTATGAATAGACCATGTCCTGTTCTGGTTTACTCTGATGTGCTTGAGCAGAGAAAAACAGAGCAGAGAGAGAGAGAGCACAGATTGCAGGAAGAAAAATGGAATAAAACCCTATTTTCTGAGTATTTAGTGGTAATGCTCTCTGACATTGATCACAGGTCAGCAAACACAGGAAGTAAACTAAATTGTGTTAATGTTATTACAAGTGTTTTTAAATTAATTATGAATTAACACTGACAGCTCTAGTCTCAATCCATTTGCACCTGGCCTTTATGCATAAAGGACGAAGCAGTGCAGGAAACAGGAAGGAGGGAAAAGGTAATTTTCTCTGCTTGTGTTAATATGAATGACAGACAGGTGTTATCAGAGCAGATTGTGAAACAGGCCACGTTCAACCTGGTTTGTTCCTGTTCCTGAGATCAAAAAGAACGTATTGACATATGACGTTACACAATCATCGAGATACTCAACGAGAAGTCAAGCAGAGTAAGAGTTAATAAGATCCTATTTGTTCAAAATGGCAGAAGGCTTCATGATAGAAATTCACATGAAATCCACCAGTTTTCAGCTTAATGGATAACAGGCATTTCTGTGTGGTTCTGTGTCTGATATATGAAACATATGACTCTTCCATGTGTCTCCTACGCATAATGTACAGTGCAGCCTGTTAAATTTCCCCTGTGAAATGAGTTTCTTTCTCTTGTATTTGCATCAGTTGCAAGGCATCTCTTATTTTTTTGTATTTCCAGTGAACTGGTAACTCATCAAACTGTTTCTTCTCTACTTAAGTCTATGAAGGGAACATAAAAAATATAATCAAGAAAATGAGCTGAGATGAACAAAAGAAGTGACCAAGTTAGTGATAATGAACATAATAGGCAAAATAATGGAAAAATAAAATATGCCATGAAATTAATACAGAAATAACCCTATATTTCTCTTTAGCACTGTTGCCAGATTAATAAAAAGCCATAGTTTTATTAAAACCAGTATCCCTTCAACTCTGTCCCCTATTGACTTCATGCATTTTTTCACAAACAAAATAACAACTATTAGAGAATAAATCTGCAGTACCTCCCCACCATCTCCCATAGTTACATTTAACACAGTATCTGCAGAGCCCCCTACTCTTATACACTTAGTCTCCTTCTCATGTACTAATCTGTTAGAACTAACTAAAATAATCAACTCAGCAAAACCCTCCACTTGTCTGTTAGACCGCATCCCAACTAAATTTATTTAAAGATATCTTTCCTTAATTGACAGTGATATACTGAATCTGATAAACCAGTCTCTGTCATTAGGCTATGTGCCACAGGCCTTTAAAACCTCTGTGATTAAACCCATCCTTAAAAAGACTAATTCTGACCCAGGTGATCTAGCTCATTACAGATGTATCGCCAACCTACCATTTCTAACTAAAGCTATAAGAAAACATGGTTTAGGTTTTCATTGTTATGCTGATGACATACAGGTGTATGAAACCAGATGAATTATGTAAATACTACTTCAACAAAATTCCATGCTTGTTTAATAGACATTAAGGCTTGGATGATTTATAACTTTCTCCTCCTGAACAGAAGTAAAATCAACATTATTATACTTGGCCCAAGGAATCTAGGGAGTACCCTCCCTAATGACTTCCTTAATCTAGACAACATTTCAGTAGATTCCAGTGCAGTTGTGAGGAACTTGGGGGTGATTGTGGATGAGGACTTATTCTGCAGTTCTCATATGAAACAAATGTCCACAACTGCCTTCTTTCATCTCCGTAATGTTGCCAAAACCAGGAATATCCTGTCCCAAGGGGATAGAGAAAAATGAATCCATGTATTTATGTCTAGGCTGGATTATGGTACAGTAACTCACTATTGGCAGGATGTCCAAATAAAGACATAAAAAGTCTCCAGCTGATCCAAAATGCTGCAGCACGAGTTTTAACTGGAGACAGAAGGAGAGATCGTATTTCTCCAGTACTAGCTTCCCTTCATTGGCTACCTGTAAAATTTTAAAATCGAATTTAAAATCCTCCTCTTAACATACAAAGCCCTAAACAACAAGGCTCCATCCTACAGTATATCAAAGACCTTAATGTTCCCGATAAACCAGTCAGAGCTCTCAGAGTGCAGGCCTACTTGTGGTTCCTTGAATCTCTAAAGCTGGCCGCACATAGAGAAACATGACTCATCTCAACTCAACTGGAAATCTGCTTGATGTGCGGCGGTTCCTGACCCAGATTTTTCAGTCTTGTTGACGTCCCGACAGAAATCGTGCTGATTCAACATGTTGAATCGCCAGGACTCAGTCTCGGCTATGTGCGGTGGTCACGACTCCGACTTGGCGACTTTTATCATTGGTGGACGTGTGTCACAATGCAATCAATGTTTACTGTCAATAGATGGAGCCAGTTCCCAGGTGTGCATTGTGGTGTCAATCTACAGCTGTGTGTGAGGTTCCTTCAATCATCAGCTCAACTCTGAGTTGAGTTGGGATCAGTCACGTTTATCTATGTGCAGCCGGCTTAAAACTAGACTGGGAGGCAGAGCCTTCAGTTACCAAGCTTCTCTCCTGTGGAATCAACTTCCAATCTGGGTGCGGGATGCAGACACTCTGTACCTTTTTTAAAACAAGGCTTAAGACTTTCCTTTTTGACAAAGCATATAGTTAAGTCTAGGTCAGGTAACTTTTAATCTTCCCTTAGCTCTGCTGCATAGTCCTAGGCTGCTGGGGGACAGTGATACACTGAGCTTTGCTTTCTACCTCTTTCTTTATCTCCTTTTTTTAACTCTTCCTCTACCTCTCTCTCTCTCTAAATCTCTTCCCTTCCTCACACTCTCTCCCTCTACTTCTCTCTCCATCTTCCTTTTCTCTCTTTATCTCTCACCTCTCTAGTCACCGCTCCTTTTCTGTCCCTCTCTACCCCCCTTTCTTATTTTCTTATTTTATATTTTGCAATACTGTGATCTGACTTGCGTCTTCCCAGTAGTTTTGTGCTTCCTCCCCCTGGCCTAGGTCTCCTGATGTCCTTGCTGTGTGTTTGCTGGTTGTGGACAAGTCCAGTGTCTGTGTTGCTCCAGTGTCTGTGTTGAATTGTGAAGCACCTATAGATAATCGATTATGAATGGCGCTATACAAACAGAAGCTAACAACTGAACTGAGTAAGCAACAAAATTAACAAAATAATCCACAAAATGAACAAAACAATACATAAAATACACAAAAGTTTACAAAAATGGAACAGAAGAAACAACAAAATGAAATAAAGTACTAATACGTAAACAAGGACATGAACATAATAATAAACAAACTGAAAAAAAATAACTGATATTGAACAAAAGTGAATCAAAATGTCATTATTTTTGTTTATCATTTTCTCTTTCAGGTCAATTGTTAATGTTTCAGTTTGTGAATTTCTGAAGTTGCCTTTTATTATGTTATTATGAATGAAACAAAATTTTTAAGAAAATCTGCAAAAATGAAAAGAATATGCGACCACAATTAGGGAAATTAATTCTAAATTTATGTAATCCAGATATTAGTAAATCCAGATATCAGAACATTTTTATATTTTTCGCACTTTGAAATTACAATAATAGTACCATGTATAACAGTAATTATGGAACTTCATTTGGTCATTGTATTTTGATGGATGGCATACACTGTCACTAAATCAACAAAAACCAACATTACATTACAAAGTAGCCAAGAAAATGAACTGAAGAATCCACAGTTGAACCAAATCAAGCCATAAAATTTGTTATATTTAAAAATAAAAATATATATTAAAAAAATCAAGGAAAGGAAAAAAATGCATAAAATGAGCAAAAAGATGACTAAATAGTAATAATAATATAAAATAAATATAAATACACAAATCACAGGTACAATAAATAAAATTTGAAATCACTCTAAATTATTCTTCACGCATTATTGTATTTCAAATACATTTCCTGTTCCATAAGAAAAACATCCAGATATCCAGTGTTAGTTCTGTGTCATTAAATGATGAGTTTGAAGTGTAGCAGTAGTATCAGATACAAGGTTAGCCCAGTGACCGAACACATAAGCAGGACATGAGTGAGGGGTGTAGCCCATAATCATTGTATTGGATGCTTAATTTTTGTAATGGGTCATTCATCAGTTGTAATTTGCTAAGCTAATCTTCCCATTTATTTCTGTAAAGAAAAAAATTAACCTAGCCAATTCCCACTGATGAATGAACCCATTATGAACGTAACGGTAAATGGAGAGGTCAAATTAAAGTGCTAGCTTCAGGAACAGGGACCATCCCACCGTGGAAAAAGCATCAACACTTGGCACATGATCTCTCACCTCTGTTAACAGTTATTAATAACAGGGCACTTTATTAATATGGGTCAAATGCAGCAGTGGTTGTCACGGTGATATCTGAATGGATAAAGCCTAGACAAATATCAGGAGGAAATATGCAATGAAATAACCAATCAATAAATAAATGGGGAACAAACTAACATGGGGATAGGTGTAATCACAGACTGTGCAAGGTATGGCTGTCGCACAACGAGTCTAATGCTGCAGTACAGTTTTATTGAACATAAACATTTTTTCAGGGTCTTTCTCCTTCAATCTCCTCCCCGTGTGCTTCAACACACTGCTGCATTCTGGTCTTCCACTGATCAAAGAAGTTCAGTTTAGTTTAGTTTAGTTTTATTTAACAGGGACCATGGACAAAAAACATTGATCTCATCAGAGAAAAGATGCTTCGTACCAGATTTAACTTGTAGCTATTTTCCTTCTGCAAACCCTGGGCAGGTGAACACTACTGTATATAGAGAACACAAGATCCATCCATTTTCTACCCCTTAATCACAAACTATAAAAATACTAAGAAGCTAATACAACAAAATACCAACTGCAATACCATCAAGGCACCAACTACAGTCCAAAAAGCAAAGCAGTGCAGCGGGTCTTCTTCAGTTACTGTATCTCAGAACCTCTGTTGTTCTTCTCTTAACTTCTGACACAGACTCAAAACGTGCTCCTTTAACATAGATTGAATCTTAGACCAAAAGGAGAAAGACACATCGTGCTAGCTGAAGTGAACAGGGAAGAAGATCACTTACTTTTGGGCCAGGAACTGAGGAGGGGGCACTTGTGTTGATGAAGAATGAAACCACTTTTGCACAAGTGTGAGCTCTTTTTTACAAACGATTTGTTCAGTTTGTTGAATGTTTTCAGAAGTCTTTCATGTGCATGGGCGTCCAGCCTGTTACATCGTTTTGGACATCCTCTCTGCCTTCACTTAATCTTTTGTAACTTTCAAAAACTCAAGTACATGACATGCAGTGTTCCCCATACATCTCACTTAATGGACCAAAAGATTCAGCAGCTGAAAACCGTGTGGTTTTATCCTCATAACAGCAGTCTCATTATTTAATAGACATACGTCGTATACTGTACATTAGTGACAGAGTAACGGTGATGTCACTTTCTGGTTTATGAAACGCAGTTTTCAAGATAATCATGTTGTCACTCACTGCACACCATTTTGGAGCCAAAAACATGACCATATTTGGATGACTGGGGGTGGCGCTGTGGGGGCATACACTGTGCCCCCACAGCACTATTGTCACAGTGTGTTTGGTGGGTAAGGACGAGGGGCTATGCGGTGAGGCGCATGTGGAAATAATTTAAAGCTACTGTATAATACCACCACCAGCTGCTAGGGCATCATTCATTCAGCTCAATGGCATGACACTGAACCTCTTACAGATACTGTAAGCAAATTTTAGTCATGTGTCATCATGGTCTCTAACATGTCATTTGAATCCTCTAATAAATAATCTGGTGGCCGACCTTTAACTTTTTGTTCTGTTACTAAGATATTACAGCAAATAGTTTAACTAATTTCTGCCATGCTGGGCTTTGATTGACAGGTCACTATCGGATTCCCGCTTACATAATAAGCCAGTGAGCAAGAACTTAGCAAGCAGTTTGACTTCACATATGAGTGGAGCTGTCACACAGACCTATCAATCAAAGCCCAGCATAGCAGAGATTTACTGGAATATTTGCTGTAATATCCTAATAACAGACAGACTTTCACAATGGATAAGATCACTTATTAGAGTATTCAAAAAAGATTTCAGACCATGTTGACTCATGACAAAACTGTGTTAACTTGGTATTTTAAGTCCAGTGTAACTCTATGTGAGGCAGGATGATGGCGATATTACAACTGATGGTTTATAACTTTAAGCTATTATTGCATCAGCTTCACTGAACAACCCCAATCCTAACCCTCCGACATTTTTACAAAGTTCGGAGGGTTCGGCAAGCTCTGTTTACAGTCAGTTTATTTCGCTGCCAGAATAGAGCCTCGTGTTAATTATGACAAATATCAGCATATTTTCACTGAATTATCTGGGAAAACATTTCTGGGGCATGCAACAAAATGTTTCATATTACTTATATTTCCAACACTGAGTTGTATGTGTTAGTGCCAAGTGATTGAATCTGATCTTAAATCCTTGTAAAAAACAATCTTGTTGCTGTTTTGAAACATGTTACTCCTAGCATGTGTGGTGAGGTTTAAAGGAAAATGACACACAACTAGGTCAAGTGAAACACTGCAGTATATTTCAAACAATAGGTTAGATAAAAGTAATATATCGATATATAAATTATACATAAAACAAAAAAGTAGTAAATCTATTCTACCTTCAATCTATGTTTTTCAGACTTGATCACGTGACATCTGTGTCTCCTGTGCAGTGCAGTGTATCTCCTGTACATGACATGTCTGAAATGACAGAAAAGAACTGAGTAAAATCCTACCATCTGTGGTTTTTCAGTCTCAGATTGAGCTCACTTGGATATTTGGCGCCAAACTGTGATGTGAGACTCATGTAAATGTGTTTTCATATGTGGGTTTCTTATGTTCCTTGTTTTCAACAAAAAATAAATCTGTCAGTGTTTGACATACAATCTTTTGTATTCAATATTCATTATAAACATATCTTTTATTGGTATCCATTTACGGCATATAGGTCAAATTTTATTGAATTAATTGCTTGCAGTCTTTTCTAAGGGGTCAAGGACATCCTGGTACTTATGTTCCCCTGTGTTCCTGGGTCCCATGTTGAGGTTCGGGGTTAGGGTTTTAAAAATTAACAGTGTATTGGGCAACATAAAATATGCTTTGTTTTTTTTTAGTAACATCTGTTATAACTGACCCTATGCTCCACTTCTGACACTTTTTGTGGTAATGATAAAATATCCATAGGTCATACAAACTAAGTCAATTTGTAGCAGGGATGTGTGTTTCTGGAATAAAGATCTGCTTAATAAAATGTAAATATTTCCAAACATTTTATATTGTGTCCCCCTTCCTAGAGGAAAAAAGCATTTGTGCCAGATGGAGCTGAAGACCCTGCACACCTATACAGGTGTATTAACATGTTTCCTCTAATTAGACACCAAGTGATTAACAGTGGGCAGACATGCTGACATGCAGCCCCTGCTGCAGATCACCATGCCTTTCAAGGACGATTATGGGTGAGTCATGTTCCTTTGAATTGAGCTACTAGACTAACAGCTCAGTCACGTAGATGTCTGTCAAATTCACTCCACACCAATGCAGCCTTTACGAGAGCACTAGTCAAACAAACAGAAGTAAGAACCTCTATGCAGATACAAGTATGGAGGATAAAGACACTGATTAGTGCATGTATCTGTAAGGTTTGGCGACGGAGCAGGTCAGGTGTAAGTGTTTGTTTGTGTTTATGTGGTGTTTTGATTCACTGCTGCTC
>JAQQAE010017998.1:0-11307 GCA_029823295.1 Pseudamia nigra
GAACATGCAAACTTCACACAGAAAGGCCCCACCACCTGGTGTTGGGATCGAACCCAGGACCTTCTAGCTGTGAGGCATGAGTGCTACCCACTGCACCACTGTGTCACCATACGTTGGTAAGTGTTTCTAGGGGTTCTTGAGAGGTTTAGTTCTGTCTGTCCTTGAGGAGGCTGTACATATTCTTGAAGTGGTTGCAGTGGTCACTGAAGGATTTTCAGGGAAGTGGTCATCAACTACATTTGATACATAATTTCAAAATTAAAAAAAAAATCTCTACTATCTTCATACATCTCCACTCCATAACCATTTTAGTAGACATTAGTAGAATTTACAAGACGCACATCTTATGAAGTTATTTGCAAATATAATCTCAGAGTGCAGCAAACTGGAAGAAACACTGACCAAAATTGAGCCTGTATTTCACAAAAAAAAACTAAAATGGCATTCAGTGGAGCCCAGGCCCATAATGCACTCTTCCAAAAACCTAGTTTGTCATACTTTGCAACCAAGTATGTCATATTAGACTGAATATAAATGAAACAATATCATGATGCGCCAAAATGTTGAAAAATACCCCATCTAAAGTGTTAGTAAATTCTTGGATGAATTCCATCTTAAGATTACCTGTTAAAGTTAAGATGCAGTCAAGACTGTTGGGAAGCTAGCTAGTAGCCATTGGTTTGTGGCCAGTAGCCAGCTATAAATGAGTAGACAGCTGATCTGCCAGTCAACAATGCTTACAACCTCGTAGGTGCACAAGCTTTGTACGATCAGCAAGAGCAGTCACAGGAACTGTAGCTTATCTATCCACAGGATGACCAAGAGGAGTCTACATTTTAGATTCCTTCAAAAGCTGTTACAGGTAAAAAGGGAACTAAACAACAGGCAGATGTACTAGCTTGAGAAATGTGAGGTTGTAAACCGCGTTGACTGGTAAATCGCTTGTCTACTCATTTATAGCAATCCACCACAATCAGCTAGTAGCTAGTTTCTCACCATCGTAGACTGCACCTTTAAGTGCCTTCTAGCAATAAAACAATACAATAATATTTATTCAATTCAATTTTGTATAGCGTCAATCATAATCGCTGATTATCTCTAGGTGCTTCACAATTCGAGGCCAAGACCTCATGACTATACAGAGATTAAACCCAACACAACCACCGAGAGCAAGCCAAAGGCAACAGGGAGGAGGTCATCAACTTATCAAGAGGAAGTAGGGGAGAGTTATGGAGGAACTAGCTGCTACCCAGAAGGCCAAGATTAGAGTCCCACATCAGGCGTGTGTGTTACCCATTTTATGTTTTTGGTTTGGTTACATTGGAAATTGGTTTTCTAAAAGCTGCCATGGGTTGAATTTGAGAGTATGAACAAACAATGGTCAAATTTAACTGTTTTTACACTATGTACAGTATGTCCTGATTAACCCTGGAGTGGGTTGTGTTGGATGGTCAACAGATGAACAGATGATGGATTTACTTACTGAGTTATGTGCTACAGGTTGAGTATTATATTTTGAGGTAGCAAATGACTCCAAGTTACTTAAGTCTAGTTTGTTTTTAGTATTACTTCCATAACAAAAGAGAAAAACAATAGCCTATACATCCTAAATGCATCTTTTCCTTCCTGCATTCGATAATGAGACTCTGCAGATTGCACTGGAGGCTTTGGTGTAATGTGTTTTACTGATAATCACTCTTCTGGGGGTCTTTGACAAGGTTGTTGCCATTTTTGATGTAGTTGTTACATCCTTTAGGAGGCCGTGAGGAGGTTGTAGACATGCATGCATTTAAGCAAGTATGTAAGTTTGTAATCATAGGGGTCTTATATACAAGAGTTCTTGATGACTTGATAGGGCCGAGGGGAGATTTCCTTTCAATCGTTTAACCTTGAATGTGTTCTCAGTACCTTAATGAAACAGGAGGATCTTTAAGGATGTTGCAGGGGTCCTTGACTCCATTTCCACTCTGGATGAGAGTGCAGGGACGTTTTAGGAAGTACAGGAGTTGTTTCAACAGATCTAATGGATCCTTAAAAGAAGTCCATGGTCTCAAAAATCAGGAGAGATAAAATATAAATAGAAAGTTAATAGAGAAGATGCATTTCACTTTCACCTATTGTTTTACATGTGCAAACTGACCTTGTGAATATAAGAGTTGAACTGAAATGCACAATATGCTTCATCCATGGACAGGAATGAGAAGTATGATTGAAAATGTTATTGGAAACGACCTCTACAATTCTAAAATGTGAAATTGATTCAAACATGCATTTCATGTAATTATGCTGCCCAGACTCTGTAAGATCCATCTACAAAGTCAAAAAAACAGATTGTGTCTGTGCGAATAAGATGTAAGATAGATAGATACATTTTATTGTCCCTCAGGGAAATTTGTTTTCACAGTCTGTCAACATATAATATACAACATATAATCACAAAAAAGATCACAAGCCACCCTTGAACACACACCCACCCTTCCCCAAGTAACACAGTTACATTATTATCACACATATGAGCATTGCCAGAGGGTCACAGGGCCAAAAAAAAAAAGCAGTCACTTTCCTTTGCAGCAGATGCTCCTTTTTACTGAGCTTCAGTTAAAAAAATAGCTGCTTCTTGATGATCTAGTGAGTATTAGGAGGGGTTTACTTGGGAATGTGTTTGACAAGGGCAAGGCTTCATTCTTTAGATTCTTATTGTTTAGTGTTTGCAGAGAAAAAGGGCTAGCTAATCTTTCTTATCCGATTTTATTTCTTGTTTGAACCCAGCTATTCTGATGGAAGTTTTAATCCTCTATCTGAAACTGGATTAATTAAACAGTGATGATATCGGGTAAAACATCCTGAGTCAGTAATACTGGGGGCTGATAACACTGGCAGAACCTTAGTAAACCATTTTATAGTTACACAGTGCAGTTTCATGTAGGTTAAAAAGCCATAAAGATTTTTGAGTGAAGAAAGAAAAAAACTAGCAGAGGATGGCAAATACACAGGAGTGAAACAGCAAAATGATAATAAATATAAGCACATTAATTCTCATAATTTCAGTCATAAACAAGCTGAACTATATATGCTTGGTTTAAATCAGACTAGAAACAAGCTCCCATTTACAATACACACACATACCTTGTATGGATGAATATGCCACAACAGATAAGTCACCTCCTTGTCCAACAAATAATTTACTGCAGTGGATAAAATGTTTTAGCTACAAGTTTACCTCTACCTGGTGCAATCAGGAACTTCTTTTCCAGCAGTGGATTTTTTACCCACTGTTGCTTCTGTAATATGGTACTAGTTGCCAGGTTGTGGTAAACATGAACATGTACTGCAGTTCTCAGTTCTCAAGTGATTACAAGCCAGACAACATGTCAAGTGAGAACTCTTGTGTGGTGCAGAACCCAGTAAATTTAACAAAATCACTCTCTAAACTCCTAAAGCTAAATTTAGTAAGCTACAGAGAGCTATAGAAATGCTACTTAGCACAGGTTTGAATATGTGTCCAGAAGGAGGCTGACAATCTCACCATGACTTTTCAGCCCTTGTAGATTCTTCAGCTCACACCAGCGATCAAAAGCAGAACCAATATTCATTATTCAGGACTTGCTTCTTTGTTAATGGCATTGTATTTGAGACTCAGCCAGACTCAGGGTGTTTGGCAACCTCTGGTGGCAGTGACACATGACATTAACCTAGTGACGCTGTTTGCTTTGACATCCTTAGTGGCCGATCATAATACTAGTTATTCAACTTCTCAAATGTAAATATTCTGATTGCCTTGGACCTACAAAAATTCTTAAAAACATTTTTTCATTAGTATATATATAAAACTTTCTAAACACTTAGACAAACAAACATTCTCCCTCAACTTCATATGTACTATGGACAATTCACAGTGATTACCTTCACTACCAGTCAAAAGATTGGAAAGCCTTCTAGTTCAATGTTTTCTATGTAATTTTTAACATTATACATTTATACTGAAGACATCCAAACATTGAAAGAATGCATGAAATTACGTAGTACAGAAAAAAACACAGTGTTCCCAAACTGGCACATGGCTTCATTGGATGGTTTATGTGTGGACAAGGAAGACAAAATAAGATTCATGTTCTCATTCATACTCTTGTCTCTTTACATCCCCCCATGCTGTTCCCGTCCTGAACAACCCATGTTTTACATTTTAGATTGATTTAGATATATTAGATTGTCCAAAGTGGCAACATCTGGCATTCTTTCATCAGATTCATGAGGTAGTAAGTAAATTTTTGTTTACCGTATTTTCCGGGTGATATGTCGCTCCGGTATGTTAGGAGCACGAGCTAAAAAATGCATAATGAAGAAGAAAAAAACATGTATTAGTTGCTCTGCAGAACAGGTTGCATTTGTTCGGGGCTCAAGCACGCACCCGCATGGCCACATGCTGCTCACCAGAGGGGAGAGCTCGCGGCTCGCTTCCTTTAACGGCTTTCAGTGTGACAAACATCCTACAGTCGAATTTATTCAAAGTACAAGTCGCTCTGATGTATTTGTCGCTCCTCTTGCCAGACTATGTAAAAAACCGCAACTTTTAATCCGGAAAATACGGTATATATCACCTTTCAAGATAAAAACACAAAGTGCTTTATCATCATATGCTATAAGAAAATACAAAAAAATGACAGTAAAAATAAAATAAGATTCATAAAATCGCAACTAAATCATAAGACAAAGTCTTCCAAATGCAAGTTTAAATAGATGTGTTTAAGCTGCTTTTTAAAAGAGATCACTGAGTCCACAGATATCAATCTCAAGGGTAGAGAGTTTCAGAGTTTAGGGGCCACCAAAAGCTCTGTCACCTTTAGTTTACAGCCTTCTCTGTGGCACACCCAGCAGGCCCTGGTCAGATGACCTCAGGGTCCTGTTGGTGATGTACGGATATAAAAGTCATGGATATACAGTAGGATGGTGCTTGTCCATGTAGGGATTTGAATGTCAAAACTAGAATCATAAACTGGACCCTGGAATGGATGGGGAGCTAGTGCAAAGAAATTAAAAGCAGGGTGACATGGGCACGTTTGCAAGACTTTCTCAAAAGCCTGGCGGCAGTGTCCTGAACAAACTGCAGGCGATCGATCCATATAGGTTTTACTGTGACAGGTGAACAGGGAGTTACAGTAGTCCAGTTGTGAAGAAATAAATGTATCAACAACAATCTCTAAGTCTCTGACACAATACAACTCAACTTGGCAATATTTCTTTGATGGTAAAAATAAGAACACACCAGAGATTTGACATGAGTGTCCAAAGTGAAGGCAGAATCAAAAGTACACAGCTGGAACAGCCTTCCGTTCACAGATGTGGCTTGTCAGAGCTAATTTGTGCCATTTGTTGCATTCCTTGTGTGCTTTAGACCAGTAATCCTCAACTGGTGGGTCGCGACCCAAAAAGGGGGTCATGGACCCATTTTCAGTGGGTTTTAGGCATTTGCCTGGGCAAGAAAAATTACGAAAAAAAATCAACTGTGTCATATATTCACACTCCTTGACAGTAAGTGACGATAATGCCCTTTCATGCGAGTGGAGACCTGCCATTTCACAGCATAGAAGAAGTTTGTTTACATACGATAATTCAACATATCGAAATGTAGGTACAAGCAGACTACAGTACATGAGATATGGATTTTCTTATATTGAGGACAAAAAACTCAGTGTGTTTTGTGCAGCAAGGTGTTGGCACATGAAAGCATGAAGCTGTCAAAACTGCAGACGATTTCAGGACCTGAGCACATCACAAGTGTCTTACTTCTTCATGCTCGACGCAAGAACAGGCACTCGGTGCATGTTACCAGGTGACACATCGTATTGTGAACTTAAAGAAGCCCCACACCATTGCAGAGGACTGGCTTTCGGGGGGAATGGTACTGTCCTGTTTTTATGAACCACGAGCTGAAATCGCAGCATTTCTTGCCCAGAAAAAGTTGCCTCTTGCAGACCTGTTTAGTAACAGTGTGTGGCTCGCACACACTGCTTACCTTGCTGATGTGTTTGTTGCAACTGCTACTGTAATAATTAGGGCTGTCAAAATTAATGTGTTAATGCGGATTAATCCATTTGCATGATTAATTAGATTAAAGATTTTAACGCAATTAACGCAGGCGCAATGCGCAATAACTCAAAATCCCACAATACCACCCATCGGCATGGATAAACTGCTGATTACTGGTACAAAACTCAAAATCCAACAATGCAATGGTGGTCAGCTGATGTTAGCTCCCCTCTTGACTTGCTGCTGTTTCTCCGCGGGAAAAACAAGATGGTGTCTCCACGCAGATGCGACTTGAGGCATAAATATGCATTTTTCATCATAATGAACACCGTTAAGGGAACTCTAACTCTGCGGTACACTGCTTTTATCTATAAAGGAAGTTACCATATAAATTATTGTGGCTAATTCAATTATTTTAAGCGAGAAAAAAGAAATTTTGTTGCGAGAGGAACTCCACTGTGCAATATGAAGGTTTTATGAACATTTATCATTTGTTATGTATATTTGGTTACTGTTTGGTAAGAAGTGACCAGTATTTACTCTTGAATATGTTGCCTTAAATTCAGCTTGGTTGTCTTTCTGATAGCTGTTGTCATTTATTGTATTTTTGTGTTTGACAGTACGTGCTGTAGACCGGGAGTGCTCATTACAAAGGTAGTGTTGGTAGCTCGCGTGACATAAAAAAAAATAGACGTCAGCCTATCATCCATCCGGTCACTTGATTGATTTACAGGGCAGCCAGTAAATGACATCTGACTTTTCCTGACACTTAGGTCACTGCGCATGCGCAAACAACCTATGCTAGATACCTCCAATTTTTAGCCCTTGGTTTTTTCTATTAAACTTAAGAAAGGGTATAAAAATGAGTGGGGGAGCTGGACCAAGTAAGAAGACAAAAACTTATCACTTTCACACGGAATGGAAGGAGGACTTTTTTTCACAATGACATTTTCGAAGTGCGTTTGCCTCACCTGCCGGTCACTGGTAGTCAAACCAAATTTCCAGTAGGTGCATCATTTTGACTTGGTCATTTTATAAGTAACTCACATGGTGAAAAAGTTTGAGCACTCCTGCTGTAGACAGAAGACTGTGATGTGATGTGACACCAGAGTGTCACATCACATCACATTACTACCACATGAGAACTAAAGTCATTTGCATTGACCATAATGAAAACAGAGCAGAGTCAATTTGCAGAAGCATGTGCTAAACAATTCTAAACAGTGGCACATGAGTGGACAATTGAAGCAAAAGTCAACTATAGGGACAGACAGTGCACATAACATGACAACTGTAATTAAACTCTTTTAAATTAGACACATTTAATAGTATGAAAGAAACATGTTAAGTGTGTATATACAACCTTCTGTTATGAGTGTTTTTGCTGCCACAAAATGAAAAACAATGAATGGGTATTAATAGTGATTAATTGAAATTAATCCTGTGACCCTGTGATTAATCAGATTAAATTTTTTTAAATCATTTTACAGCCCTAGTAATAATTATTATAATAGCATAGTGACATTTATTACAATAGTGACCGGATTGAGCAACCACTCTTGTAATAACAACCGCTATTGTAATAAAAACACTGCTTAGCTTAAATTTCATTTTTAAATATATACAGTATATTTGTGTTCAATTGTGTACATTGCATTAATCCAGCATTGTATTTTTGTGATATAAATAGTGATGTAAAGTTGGTGCAGCATAGTAAGAACAATGAAAATCCTGTGCATGTCTGTGAAGATTCTCAGTCATCCAGGTCATAGTATCCAAGGCGTGTGGTTTTTTCTTCCATCGACTGGACTGGAAATTTGGTTGAAAACGTTTCGCCACCCATCCAGGAAGCTTCTTCAGTTCTATGAACTCATGCAAGCATCCAGAATTTATACTCTGTGGTTCAGGATACACCCTAAGAGGTGTGAGTGGCCCAGGAAAAAATCCTGTGCATTACTTTTATATTTTTGTTTTCAAGATTAAAAGTTTAAGGACTTCTATTATTCAAAATACACTTACAATCCTCTCGTATGTCTTTATTTATGTCAATAATGACATTTATTACAACAGTAACAGTTATTACAATATTGAGGGCAAATATTTTGTCCCATGTTTAATGTTAAAATGGGAGTACTCGTATAATTTTATGGTCCGGGATTTTCATTATTCTTACCATGCTGCACCATTTTTACCGCACCATTTATATCACAAAAATACAGCAATGGATTAATGCAATGTACACAACTGAACACAAATTTATAAAAATTAAATTTCAGTAAAGCAGTTTAGAAGCAGTGTTTTTATTACAATAGCGGTTGCTTGAGGTGATCACAATTGTAATAAATGTCATACAATAGCGGCCTCATTAATTCCTCCTAACTCTGGTCTATGATGTCAGTGTTACCTAAGGTTGAAGTGAATGCTGCTTAATTTTCTTGAAAGTACAGTGTTTTTCCACAATTGACCTGTTGATGAAGTAATCAGAAGAAATGTTCATTTTGTGTACTGGAATCCTTTTGAATCCCACTTTTTCCATTTATTTTGAGACTGTGGCAAAAACTACTATTGAATGTTTTCCAGAGTACAGGATTTACAGTGTTTCTCAACTAAAGCTACATCTTTTTGAAGTTACTTCTCAGTAGTTGGACTGTTTTATTTCATGTTTGTGAACTGAAATGAAGAGTTTTGTTTGAATAAAAATGCAGCTAATTGAGAGTAAAAAAGAATATTTTCCTCTCTAGCATCACCACTGGCTGATTGTTTTGGTTTGTCATTGAACTTGTTTTTTGTGTTGGCATTCTGTGATATTCTATTCTACTATCTCAGGATCAAACTGCGTGATATTTTCATTCAATACATTTGAGAAGTTGAACATTTTCCTTGACTTTGGGTTGCAGCTTGTTTTTAAGGGGTGATGGTGGGTCCCGAAGCCAGACCAGTTGAGAACCACTGCTTGAGACCATCACTTATTAGAAGGGTGGATACAGAATCAATAGCCCTATTAGTGCTACTACAACCACTGTACAAATCCATATTATGGCAAGAAACGCCCAGTTTAGTAAAGAAAAAAAGACAGTCCATCACTACTTCAGGAAATGAAAATCAGTCAATCTGAAAACTCTTAAGAATTTTGAATGTGTCCCAAGTGCAGTCACAAAAACCATCAAACGCTATCTTTAAATTGGTTCTTTTGAGTCAGGTAATTCTGATAAACTTATTCTCTGCAGCAGAGTTACTGTAGGTGTTGGTCTTCATTTCCTGACATAGTCCTCATGAGACCCAATTTCATCATAGTGTTTAATGGTTTGCCGATTGCACTTGGGGACACATTCATAGTCCTTGAGACGTTTTGGATTGACTGACCATTTCTTAAGGTACATTACTAAACTGAGTTTTACAACTGATTTGTACAGTATTTGTAATAGCACTACAAGGGCTATGGCTCATCCGCCCCTCCTCTGCACAAGACAACTGAGAAAAAGAAATGGCATAAGTTCACCCTTGACAAGGTACACTTGTTAACAGAAAACTGTTATGAGGGACTACATTGATAATTTCATGTCTTTCTCATGTGCAAAGCTGTCATTAAAGCTAAATGTGGATACTCTGGTCTAGCTAAATTATAAAACATGCTCTGGGTTATTTCACACTTTGTTTACCGCCATATGTATTCATTCATACTACAGTGGCCTCCACAGTCACCAGATCTCAATCCAAAAGAACACTTCAGGGATGTGGCGGAAAGGAAGATTTGCATCATGGTTGTGCAGGTGACAAATCTGCAGCAACTGTGCAATGCCATCATATCAATATGGACCAAAATCTCTGAGAAATTTTTCCAGCACCTTGTTGAAGCTGTGCCATGAAGAATTAAGCCAGTTCTGAAGGCAAAAGGAGATCCAACCTAGTACAGTGGAACCCGGATAATGAACGCTTCGGATAACGAAAAAACCCATTGGCCAAGTTATGCCCCAGATAACCAATTTCATATCATGGAATGAATTAAATTTGTTATCCGGGGTTCTACTGTACTTGCAAGGTGTACCTAATAAAGTGGCTAGTGAGTGTGTGTATATGTGTGCTTATTATTTTGTTGGCCATAACTTTAAAAACAGAGTGAGCAAGACAGGAAGCAAATATGTTTGAGATAACACTGTAAGTCTGAGTTTTCAGTGAAACATACTCATATTTCCATAATCTGAAAGTTAACCAAATCCACCAACCCTGATACAGCCATCTCCATTCCAGTTATGCACCTGACCTGTAATACATTGCTATAATCCCCTCAGTCCATGCTGCAAGGTGCAGCTTTGTATTGTGATGACATTTGGTTTGCCTCAAGAAACTCGCAGGCAAACTGGAGTCTATAAAAATTCAACTTTTAATGTAAAATGGAGAATTCTGGAATGCTAAATTTTGTTGTATATATATACATATTGTATTTTCTGGGTGAAAAGTTGCTCCGGTATGTTAGTCACACGAGCCAAAAAATGCATAACGAAGAAGAAAAAAACGTGTATTAGTTGCTGTGCAGAACTATTGCATATGTTCGTGGAACGCGCACAGCCATGGCAGCGCACGTTCCCCGCGACTAGTCTCCTCTAGCGGCTGTCAGTATGACGAACACCCTATAGTCAAATTTATTCAAAATACAAGTCGCTCCGATGTATTTGTTGCTCCCCTCGCCAGACTGTGCAAAAAACTGGAACTTTTAATCTGGCAAATACGGTATATATATATTAGAGGCCGATTATCAGCGCCGATATTCGGAATTTTGACATATATCGGTATTGGTGTTTTTTTTTTAAATCAAGAAATCAATTAAAAACTGGGTGATTTTAGCTCAGCCACCCCTCTCCCACTCTCCTGCTGCTTCTATCTCAGCATCGTCCGCCCACAGCGCCATCTGATTGGTTAAAACAAACCACAGTGTGTAAGCCGTGTGTGTGTCCTCTGGGTAGCGTTTTCTCGTGTGGACAAGCTCCGGAGAACGCAAACATGTGCTGAAGGTAAACACAGAAAACTCCCAAAATTGTAATAAACATCCCAGTGCTCTATGTCTACTAATGTTACAGTGTGCAGCAGAATAGAGCTGAGTAAACAAACAGTCCGTGATAGTAAAAGCATGTGTGTGTGGTTGAGAGAGAGCATGTAAACCCAGTTCACTCTTGTTTTCTTGTAGGGAAACACGCTAAGGTGAACACTGATTAGTTTATACCATAACGTTAGTTGTCCAGTCTGGCTGTAAACACTCAGCAGACTATGTATTAGCAATGGGTT
>JAQQAE010017999.1:0-11307 GCA_029823295.1 Pseudamia nigra
TCCAACCACATTTTTTTCTTTGAAGATGATGGTTCCCCACTATTCTTATATCACTTGTTGCCAGCTGAAACATAATCACCCATGCGGAAATTATCCAATGGGAGGCTCCTACCTATTTGCTTAGTTAAATCCAGGTGGTGACCCTTTTTTCGGCCAGGCAGTGTATGTACCTGTTTCTGTTTTTTTTTTTTTTTCATACAGGTGCTTTCTAGACCCTGTTGGTTTTTTCCTTTGAAAATTTTGGAAAATTTAAATTGGTGCATGGTCACCGATCAATAGTTCATTACCAGCTCAAAACGATTTGATTTTATAACACTATAGTCACTTGTTTAAACTGAATCCATTTCTATCCATCCATTCACTATTATATTCAGTATGTAAAACTATTCCCATGAGGAATGGGAAATAGTGTAGGAGTTTGTTTTTTTAATGAGTACAAGCCTGTTTGTGTCTAGTTTGCAGGATGAGTGCACAAAATTGGATTGTTGCATATCAACATAAAAAGAGGTTTGTTTGAGATCTGCATCATGTGAAAATAATGATTATGATAGTAATAATAATAATGATAAATGGGGGGAGGGGGTGCGGGGTAGAGGTGTTTCCTGCCTTAATGTATTTAATAGCAAGGTGTATCTATTAGTAAAGTTGGTCGGTCTTGCACAACTACATTGAGTCGACTACTGGTTGTGGAAATAACAATCATGAGGCGCTCTCACCTGTTGATGTGAATAATGTACATCATACAGCATTTAGTTATTTCACAAAATCGCTGATGATATGCAGTGTCAGGTAAAGTAGGGCTCAAATGGCTTGATATTATCCATTCAGGACATGTGCTCCAGTATTATCATGCATGCTACATAAGGTCTAATTAAAAAATTTAAATTGTGCATGCATTGTGTATGTCTTGTCTTATGACATTGTAAATAGTTAAAACCGACGTGCATTTCGATGTTGCCGCGCTAATGAATTCTCACCATCTCACAAATGTATCGCGAATGATAATGCGAGGCGTAACACTTTACCAGTCAGTCCGCACTTTATGTAACAATTATAAAGTAACCACTTGTATGAAGTCCTAATTCATAATCCTAAGTAAATGATAAGTGATTTCTGAGATTTCTGTAATTTTGTGAAGACGCATCGCAGTCCATGCATCCAAGGCCATCGTCCTATGGGAGGGAAGAGGCGGAGGAGGTGGAGAGCAGAGGGAGGGAGAGAGATGCTGAGAGGGAGAAAATGAATGAGAGGGACAGAGCGAAACTGAGAAGATACTGCACAACAAAAGTTATTCAACAAGCAAGCAAGTTGGAATAGGGTCTGGTTTTCTCCTCTTCTCCACGCATGGCTGTGTAGCTGCTGCAAAACCGGTGTAAAATAAATTTCTGGTGGCGGAAGCAGAGGGAAGTCTGCGCCTTAAAGGATGGACAATTTAATAATGACGAGAACACGAAGGAGAATACCGCTGATATTTTACATCCTGCTTCATGTAACGACGACACAAGCTGGTAAAGTATCTAGTCTAACACCTACAGCTGTAATGGGCTATAGGAGAGATAATAAGTGGATGCAATTGTTGATGAAAGGCCAGCCAGTGGTGTATTTTATAAATGATACGCTTTTAACTATAACTTTCCACTACTTGCTCAGACAACTTCATTCATCACACGGCTTTAAGTAAGCACATAATGCCTTTTGTAATGTTTATTTTGTATTTTGGCATTTAACTCTGCTGTCTTTTCTTTAAACCTGGATGCTGCTGCTGCTTGCCCCACAGAGTACATAAAGTCGGGGATCAAGTTGTGTGCAGGCTAGGAAGACCTTTAAAAGTTTCCATAAAGTTTCCGAACTCAAGCAATTTGAAATTATGAAGCTATTTTTGTGCATATTCATGCATATTAATTATCCGCCTCACTGCAGGCAAAGCATATTTTGATTGATGCTGCCTTCTCACACTTGCCTGCATTTTAATCAAAACATTTGCACGGGTTTGCATTTGAATGGGTCCATGCGCCAGGTGTGCTGAAAGACCGCAGGAGATGCATGATGTCATGTTTGAGTTTGCTTGTGACCAGCGTCGGTTTACTGTGAAAAGGTTTAGCGTTGGTTTGACAAAGAGGTGAATGGCTGAACACTGACCGAACTGAGTAGATTAACATTCCTGTCATGGATCTGTTCAATGTACCCTCTGCACACATAGGTCCTGAGTGAAGGCGCTTAGCTCTAACACTCTTACTGCTTTGTGTATAATTATTTTGGCACATTTAACTATTTTCCACATTTTAATGAAGGCATGAAGGTCATATTTTAGATAGCTGCATATCTAGAGTAGCTTCACTCATTTCCCAACTTGTCAGAAGAGGAAAGGATGTGCCTATTAAACAGCTGTTCCTTTGTCTGTCACTGGAGTGTTCACCAAGTGTTGCAGCCAGTCATGCATAGATACTGTGTGTGTTTTTGGCCATTAGTGTCTGTCACCTAGATAGGCTTTCATGCCCTGTGGCCATGTCCCAACTATCTTTTACTGGCAGCAGACAATTTCCTTGCAGGTGCTGTGGTTTCGAGACTCCTTGATGGAGTGACATGTTCCAACAGTAGGAATTAACCCTGTGAGCATCACAAGTGCTCAAAGATGTGACATTGTCAATAATGACTTTCCACAAGCACCCACTTTATGGCTGGCAGCATTCGTTGGAATTCTTTTGCTGAAAAAAGCATGACTTCAGGAAGTGAGCCAATTGGCATAATCACTTTCAAGTGAGACAGTGGTTTTGGTAGACACTGCTTTCTAATGAGGGCTTGTGAAATGAGGGGTAGAGTTGATTCAAAAGTGCATGGCACATATGTTGGTGCTGATATGGCAGCCTTAGATGTGTACATATGGTTGATATTGTGTTTTGTCTTTGAGTCTGTGTGTTTTTGTGTGCATGTGTGCATGTTTTACAGTGCAAGAATTTTTTCCCATATGCTTTCTGTGTGTGTTCGACAGAGATGAGAGAGTACTTTGTAGTCATGTTTGCTGACAGGAAGTGAGACATTCTTGCACACGTCCACAGTTCATTTCAGTTAGAATCCTCTGTTCTTTTGCTTCAGCATATTTTTGTTCAGTTTTCTTTTCCTCCTTTACTTTTTTGTTCAATTCAAAGTCTTGGGAATAGGGAGTGTTTGTTTTTATTTTATATGCCTTATCACTTCATTTGCATCATCTCCCTCCTTATGCCCTGCCTCATCTCTAGCTGGTTCAGTGACAGAAAGGAAATTGTGCATACAGCCCTCTCACTGCTTCCCGTTTGATCCAGCATCTTTGCCAGTCCTCCACTAGACTCCCAAAGGAGTATGGCAAAGCTTGTTGCCCTATGATTCATCAACAAATTAGTAGTAAATGAAAACAATAGAAAGAGGCAGCACAAATTAGCAGAATTGAGAATAGGAATAGGATATTTTTGCACCTGCACAGCACACGTAGCATTTCCCTAATACCAATATTAACCATCGGAACTGCCAGAGATTGTGGTATCTGTCCCTAGTTGTTGATGCTGCAAGTGAATCATCTCAAAGCACTTTTAATGAGGCAAATATTTTGAAATTTACCCAAGTCTTTAATATGTAACACTTCATGGCGCCAGACTACACTCTATAGTATGCAACACACATCTGGTTTCCAGAAACTCACTTACCCTCTCCTTCAGGGTTTCTGATCACAGGCGGCTTCAAGTAAATTTCTGTGGGACTAGTTGGAGATGCTTCCTGTAGAATTGCAATGAGCAGACATCAGAGGGGATGTCATCTTTGGAGTGTCCCTTTACTTGTCAGCTGCCTATTTATCACAGTTTATAAGCATCAGAATACTTTCACCATAGTCACAACATAGGTGCATGCATATCTTAGTAGAAGTCACAGTATGTTCTTTTTACAAAGCTATCTGTAGACTCCTGAATTGCAAAATGTGTTTTTTCAAACTCCCAAAGGGACCTGAAATATGCAACAAACAAAAACCTGTAATGCACAGGGTATGCCACATATTGTGTGTGCATTTTTAGTGAGTGTATAGTCTAACCTCTGTATTAAACGTTATATTAAAAGGTCCACTCTTATGATCTCTAATAGACTAAGTGATGGTTTGAGGTTTGACTCTAAATGAACTTAGTTATGTGTATGCATGAATGTTTGTGTGAAATCTGAGCCTGAGGCGTGGCTGCTGTGTGCATGCATGCGTGAGTGGAGTGTTGTATTTGTACACTCATGTTTTCATTGTTTGTGATTAGTTTTTTTTTTCAATATTTGTGAACAACATATGCTTCACAAGGATGAAGACATAATCTTCCAAAACTATGAACTCCTTACAAGCTCACGTCTTTAAGGAGTTTAGTGATTATACGCATTCAGTCAAGGTTAATGACCAATGCTCCACATACATTGGGCTTAAGGTTAGGGAATGGATTTAGTTAAGTCAAAAAATGTGCTCACAAGTGTAGCGGTATAAGAGTGGATGTCTGTGTGTGTGTGTGTGTGTTTGTGTGGAGTGCCTGCCCAGTGGGGCCTTGGGGCAGGTGTTTTCTCTATGGGCCAAGCAGCTTTTGGCCTGTCGGCCTATCACGCTGTGAACAAATATGAATAGAACAAACTGTGGAGACTGAAGAATTTAGTGCTCATGTAAACTGGAAATGAAAGCGTAACTAGATTCCATGAGATTCTGGCAGCTTTAATAACAAAATCATGTCACAGTGACCACAGAAACAAATAAGGTTAGGCAGTACAGTGTTAACAGATGAATTCAAAGTGATTCAGAGATAGTTTAGTTTTATTGACTTTTTGCTCTGTGAGTGTTTCAAATTTTATATGAACACTAGGCATGTTGCTTGGTCAAACCTTTGGAGCCGTGTTGCCAATGTGCAAAGCTTACTTGTTTGGTCTGGAGTCTACTTTTTCACAAATTCATACTGCTTCAGTTCATACACAACAGTGACCCAGTCTAGGGGCACACCCACAGCTAATAAGATTATGAGGATTTTATTTATAATGCCTGGAAGAAGCTATGTCTGGTTTTACACAATCGCCTAATCTGTTACCCATGTTTTAAATAATAAATCACCCTGTAGCTTGTCATGATCAAAAATCTTGTTTGAAAAAAAAAAGATTTCTCAATAGTGACTGAAATGGGAAATTGAGTTTTAATAAACAAGATTTTGAAATGAAGCTAATGGTTTTTGCAGTGGATATTTCCGTGTTATACATGTTAAGCAGATGTTCCTGCATTGTCATGTAGTTAATTATAAGATGCATGCACATCCCTGTAGAGTAATTCAGAGGTCAAGCCTTTTTCCTCTTGTAATCTCTAGGTGCGGTCTGATATACTATGGGAAAATTTTATTGCCCAGATTACTTTTGGCTTTATTTCTGGTTAATGTTCCCCAGTTCCCATGTGCAGTGATTTTTGACAGTGTTGTATTGTATTTGAGTGGTATTTTCTGGCTGGACTGGGAGTGTAGGTGGTGTGAGTCATGAAGCATGTCTTTAGAGGCATTTGCTGTAGAAACACAGAGGACACATTATGTCCATGTATAACTGAAGTGGTATTGAACTGTGACTGCAGGGCATGGAGAGATTGTATCAAGTGTCACACAGCCAGAAAAAAGATAAACAGATGTACAGTGTTTGGTGGCATTTCCAGGATGAGAGGCCATCTGTGAGGTAGGAATGGGTGTTGCTCAAATTTTCTGTCAGGGAAACTTTGGTCAGCTTTGTCTAAGCAGACACAGTTTTCTAATATAGGCCAAGAATAAGGCAAAAATGTATTATACTATTATATTACAGAATCTGCATGCTTTTATGCACCTTTTTGAATTTTTTGTGAAATTACATTGTACCTGTAGTATATGTCAGGTAATGTTCTTTCTTGACAGATGGTTGTGCAATTATTGGATGTTTCAGTCCCCTTCCATGTATTCTGACCTTTCTGCTCACAAAGCTGATGGTATTTGGGTATCTGACTCAGTCCTCAGAAATAATATGCTGCCATAATAACTTGCTACCATCAATAGCTTCAAAATATCATGGTGATCTCCCTTGATCTCCTCTGTATTATAAATCCACAGGTAGGTTAAGAACATTCACATAAAACCTAATGAGATGCAAGAAAAACCTGCTCAGACAATAAAAGCTACAGAACAGGTAAAGCTCCGAGGTAAAACTCTAAGAACTGGCACAACTCAAGGTGACATAAGTGGATCCAGAGGCTTGCATAAAACGTTCTTTTATTGATTGCTGCATGGATCCAAACTTTATGTGGCTGCCTGCCACTAGCCTGGGGTTTCTCCTTGACGCCAAAGTCAGTCATAGTAGTAGAAGAGTGTTGATATATAGGCGGTTGTCTGGATTCTTGTTATAATACTTTCGGGTTATTGTTGCAGCCAGTTACTTTTTATTTTTTCACAAGTCATCAGGGTTGTTTCAACTTCAGCTCAACACTGGTTTGTTCCCATGTCCTCCATAGGTCCTTCCAAAAATGGTCCTTTAGCAGTTTATTTTGCACTTGGGTGTGCGATGCCTTGTTGATGTTTAACTGACAGACGTTGTGAAAGTGGCTTCTTTTCTCTGAAGAATTTCTGCTTGTCTCAAATTTCTTCCTGCAGAATTGTTGCGCATTGTGTCTGTTTTCTGTTGAGTACCAGAAGTCAGCTCTGGTCAGCTGATAGGTGAACATGCTCAGAACTGGCATAGAGGCTTATAGTCTTACAATATGTTTAACACTCAAAGTGGCTGAAACAGGTGGCAGGTTTCTTAGGTTTTTTTTTAATGCTATAAATGCATTTTCAGTTATCATTTTGAGTGGATTTCATCAGGTGGTGGTCTGGATGAGTTGACAGAAACCCAAGAATCCATTATAATTAGACCCATGTTGCTTCAATTTAGAACATTATACAGCCTGTTCCAACCATGACTTTCTTATGACCTCTTTTCCTCTCTGTGCCTGAGTATGTGTCAGAGAGAAACAGAGGTAGATATTTACCCATGCTGACAGAGTTGAGGCATAGGTAGGGCGGTTGGTGTTGCCTGTCTGTCAACAAATAAGTTCAGGTTCACTAAACCTGGTTGATTCTGGGATTAGCACCTTCGGCTGTTTTTGGAGACAAAAAGTTAAAAGTCACAGGGTTAAGGTTCACAATCAGTTCTGGTATATAACCACTTCATTATACAAGTTTGGGCTACCAAATGTGAACTCAAGTTAGAATAGGGTCTGGAACACCTTATGAATGTCAAAACACCTTGACCTGTAAGATCATTAAGGTCTGAAAATAGGTCATGAGGTCATAAAGTGTTAAATTTATCCAATGATTTGGAAGTTTATGCACAGATTTACTGGGTGTTCTACCATATTTGACATTTGCCTAACACTGACATAAAATTTATGGGTGAGTCCACATCCCTTTTGAGTGTAATTAGAGGTGTCTGAGAGAGAGAGGAAGGAGAAATAAAGAGTTTGTTTGGTGTTGACCTTTGACTAAAACATAAACTTTAAACTTTGCTACCTCAAAGAAAATTGATTCACAGTCGTGAATCAAACAAGGCCATAAAAGAGCTACAGAACACTGACTAGGGATAAAACAACAACATAGAGACTTATAGCAACCCAAATTAAATTCAAAATTGAGGATTAGAACCCAGACATGATGTAGTTATTTGTTACTTATTTAATTAAAGATTGGCTACATTACCGAAGCAGTCTGTGCTGCCTCACTGCTTTGCCTCTGAAACACCAACCTCAACAGCATATTTAAAGGTACAAATACACTTTTTGGTGATTTACCTCCAGTAACTGATATGTTTGCTGCACCTTAGTCACTTTACTAGCCATCCTTTTCCTGTTTGTCCTGTGTACCAGGTAATTGTCTAACATCAGTAGGAGAATTTATCAGTGTAGTCTATATTTTAATGTGTAAATAATAATTTAATAATGTTAGCTGTTTTTGAAAATGCTTTTTCAATCAGAAACAATGTCAGTATTTTTATCCTTGAGATGAATGTGGAGAACTGGGCTTTTAAACTCAATAGACTTATGTTTTTGACATTTAGTTTTTGGTTCACTGTTATCATGACTAGAGTATATTTGAAACTAATCCAAAATGACTGTGTGGGTGAACATTTATTAGTGCTACTTTTACATGTAACAGCTCAGCAATTTTGTAACAACACAGAAACGTCTGTACTTAACTGATACTGTCAGTGTGTAGTTCCATAGAATCTACATTTTTCTGCCTTAAGGCATTAAATTACTTGAGATTGGTGCCTAAAATTTGCACCTGGCTGGGATACATTTCCTCCCCCTTGTTGGGAGGAAATGTAATTTCATTGTTGATGGAAACATTTGACAATGACAATAAAGCATTCTGATTCTGATTCTAATTCACAGCATAACCTATTTACAGCCTCGTTGTCATACTGGTGGACTGAGAGGGTGAGTTTGAAAAGCTGCTTGGAATAAATGGTCCTTGTGTAACAGGTGTGGATCTGTACATTGCAATTTCCCCTTGTGTATAAGTGACCAACACATCAGTCTCATTTGGCGACTCCACCCCATTTATTTCCTGACAAAAACAGGACAAATGGTGTGATTTGATGTACAACACTCTTTTTCACAGCTTGCTTCTCTTCCACATGGGACATGGACCTAAGGGCATTAACACAAATTAAATTAATAAAACATACCTGACAAAACAGGACAAGCATCTGATTTGTTGAGTGCAATACACTTTTTTCCCAGCCTAAACTCTAAACAACAAAAGCAGTGACTGTGATACAGTGTTAGACACAAAATTAAGCTAACACAACTCACAATGTAACAAAATGATATGACAAATATTTGTGATCAATATGGATGATCACAAATGAATGATGAAAAGAATGTATACCTAAACAATAGGGCAAGTAAGGATGCTAATGGATAATTGAAAGAAAAGGAACTAACCTAAATGTAGGTTCTCCCCATATTAAATATATAAGGAAAACCAATGAAGAACAAATAAAAAAGAGGCTTAAAAGTATGAGTAGAAACAACCAAAGAAGAGGCTGGAGGTCAGGTAAAATAATTTCAACGGATCAATTAAACAACTAATTTTGTGTAATTCTAAATTCAAAGTGGACCAGTTAAACTTGCTTTTCAAATAAATAATGCTGTAAAATGTAACATGATGTTTTTCTGCAAGCCATGTCTGGACAATGGTAAATTTCTCCATGTTTAATTAACAAGGACAATAAAACACAAGCTCTGTGTAGGGAGAGTTGAAAAAGGCAGTTTGGGTTTAGGATCCTCATTTCAGATGCCTGGAATGCTACATGTGCTGCATTGCCCCGATAGAGCTCTCGCTAGCAGCTGGTGAGAGACTGGCTGTGTGCAAAGCTCAGATCCTGTCTAATGCTCACGGCAGCACTTTATCAGCAGAACATCTAATGATACGACCAGCAGACTGCAAATAACGCACAAGTTCTTTGTAATGAGAAAGGACCACCAGTGGGGGAACTCTCATACCTACAGGGTAACAGCTGCTGTGCTCATTGCTAACAGGCATAATTTGATACTGTATATATTTGCACTACAAAAATTAATTTTAACAAGTAATGAGATCAGCTTTTCTCTATTTGCATGTTCCAGAAACCTCCTGGAACAAGAAAGACTGCAAAGACTGGGCAAACATTTCAAATAATCTCTTCTCATCTGCATTGTTAAAGAAAATTTGCATTCTTAAAAGAACATGTTAGAGCAGAATCCTTAGCAGTGAAGAGACATGAATCATTGATGTTCTAACAAAGTTCGAGCGAAGTATCGCAGTTGTGATGAATGCTGTGCATGCTCTTTGTTGCTGTTGGAGCATGGTGAGCTGTGTGCAGGTGTCAGCTGTCAGGTGTGCTGCAGTAGGATTATGGGCTAGGCTGAGTACCTCCCCTATCCTATAATAACACCCACAGAAGCCTGGCCACCTGCTGCCACATCTCAGAGAAGCTCATCTCTTCCGACTTCATGGAAGCAGGATGCCTCCACACTTTAAAACCAACTTTTAGATGCTCTAGACCCTGCTCTTCAATACAGTGACACCTAACACTTAACTGAGCCAGACAACAAAGTGTCGTCACTGGCAGAAATTAACTGTGAGACATGAGTATGACATGAATAAAAGCATACATCTGCCTTCTGCCAGGTCTCCACCCTGGCATAATATAGTTTTTCATGTAATGCTCATAGTGTCACACTTCTTCAAAATATACAATAACAGTCTCATAAAATGACAGAAGGTACTGTGCATAAGCATAGGTTAAATAACTTACAGTATTTCTCTAATCTGCTCCATATAAGACAATTCATGTTTTTCTTTTCTCTCATTCCCAGCTGATTCCATTGATCTTCTACGAGCGCTGGACCTGTCAGAAAACATGGAAGGGGTGTCTTTGGAGGCGGGTATTTGCAGTAACAGGAAGGGCCTGGAGGAAACGGACCTTGCCTACAAGATAGACAAAAAGATCCAGCTTAGTGCCCCCACCAAACAGCTCTTCCCTGGTAGTAGACTCTTCATGCATTATGTTTGAGTATTTCCACAAAATAAAAAAGTTCCTGTTTGTCAATTTGAGAAGATTTTTTTTCCTCAAAGTAAAAACATTTCTGACTTTGCAATCCTTTCACACATCCTCATGTGTGTTTACTGCTGCTGTAATGGACAATTTTCTCATCATTATTATCTTTACTCAATTCACGCTGGCTGTGAGTGATGCCAGCATGCTATGAAAGTGACTGCACCCTGCTGTGTTCTCTTGTATAGGACTTAATTTCCTCTCTATCTCATCTGCTACTCACCCTCTTTCTTCTAGATTCAAAATTTCCTGAGAATTTCTCCCTAATGGCTACAGTGCGAGCTAAAAAGGACTCCCAGTTCTTCCTCTTGTCAGTGTATGATGACCAGGGGGTGCAGCAGCTGGGGCTTGAAGTAGGGCGTTCTCCTGTCTTCTTGTATGAGGATCAGCATGGACAGCCTACACCAGAAATGTATCCCACCTTCAAGAAGATAAACATAGCTGATGGAAAGTGGGTATTTTAATGGCCTGTAAGCTCTCTATCAGAACTAATGTGAATGATTAAATTACAGCAAAAGTAAAACTGTTTTGAATGAATCAGTTTAATCAGGTCTGTGTAATGCACAGCACTTATTGGAAATCTGAACTGTGTCACCTCTCTACCAGTGATGTGCGGTGACGTTCATAGCTGGTGAGGCACTGACGTCATCAGTCAGATTTACAAACATATGAACCCTACAGAGCAGC